>CM057005.1:99266038-99431038 GCA_029891345.1 Dryococelus australis
TCTTTTGCTTGTAGGTGGCGTGTCTCGGTGAGAAGATATTTCTTTACTTGACTGTCATATAAGCATTATGTTACTCCGGTACCGTACGTCTGTGATTCGCGGACAAACACCTAAGACTCATAACACCTTGTTCATCCAATCACAAAAGTGGACCTGAGCTTAACTGTCATAAAATATTACTGTTTGTGAAATTTCTTCGCAGAATCCGGGTGTTCCCTACTTATAGTAAAGGGCTGAAAAATTTCTTGAATTAATTTTAGGACAAGGTAGACTTCAAACACATATACTTTTATGTTATTGTTGCATTTGGACAACAGTTCATCAGAGACACCCAGGCGAATTCTGAGCCAACAAGAGACCAACAAGAAATAAGCACTGATGCTGAGTCACCCTGATTTGAGGTAAAACTGACTACGCACTGCGATAACAACCAATAAGCCCAAAGGTGAGACTTGGATATTCATACAACCGTGGAGTCAAGCCTGCAGGACGTTTAAATCCCGAAATTGTCATCTCCATACTTACAGCTCGCTTACAGAACTACCCGGCGTTGCCCATGTATAATATGGCAATGAGACATACCCAACCCCATTTTAGGGTGAGTGAGTGAAGAGATTTGGACGGCTCTTAACAGCGAGGTCTTGAGAGCCTATGAGGGCGATTGAGGTGAGTTTGGAGCATCTCAGGAATGAAAGGGCGGGTGGAAACGGGCGATCCCCGAGAAAACCCACACGATTCTCACAGGTGAAAATCTGGGAGTGACCCGGCCGGTGATTGAACCCGGTTCGTCTTGGTGGGAGGCAAGCGGGCTAACCGCTCGGCCACCGCGGCCCCTACCCCTTTTTGCTTAGGGATTCTCAAATCAATGTGGCGGGAAGGGGGAGAATATGGAGACACCTTTGACCGACACAGTATATAAAATTGAGTACTAAAGTCAAATTTGGTATATATCAACCAGATCGTTTAGGATTGTACGGGGAACAAACATACTTACGTAAATACATACATACAAACTTTGACTGTTTTATGTACATACATATTCACACTATATTCACAATTTCTGCGAATAAAACCATTGGGGAACCCCCTCCCCCCCTTGTAAGAAATGTTTGATTGTTTCCTAGATAAATAATATGCCACAATCGCTTCACACTCCCATTAAATCGAAGCGCCTTCTTTTTTGGTTAAATAAACTGTTCATTTATATCTTGTATGTCAATTACTGTATGTATATTTCATAAATCCTGGACTACGCCCGAGCCAAGCTCGAGCAACGCCAGTTTAACCTTATCTCTGTCCTAGGAAATAAAACTCGCATGGTTATAGAGTCATTGTTCCCATAGTACTTAACAGGATCGTACAAGAATAATACAGCCCTGTACCTCTAGTTTTCCAGCAAAAAATTGTATTAATTTGTTATACCCTTATAAAATAACACGATTGACTGTAAAAATTTAACACAGTAAGAGACATTTGATTGGAGCATAATCAGCTGTGCGACCCCAGTGGCTGATGACCAGCCAATGATGAACGTTGTAGAGCACAGTAAGCACTCCCAGTGTGGTGTGGACCAATAGAAGAGTGGTAAGTGGGAATACAGAACCCAACAGAATAGACGTTCCTGTAGTGGTATATACAGGTGATACACTTCAAACTTGTCTTCAGTTATAGTAAATATGTGCAGACCTGAATGTGTTAATAGATAATTTTAACAAACACAGGGATGAATGATATACGTTGTTAATCTGTAGTACGAAAGAAATGCGCATAAAATATACTGCAATTCAGTTCAGCTGTTACATTATTTGTGAAGTAAACTTTTCTTACCACCAAATTGTAGGTTATCAGGAATCAATTCTTATAAACATATTGAATTATTGCGTATCTATCTACGTATACATAATCATGCATTAGGAAAAACATAACTAACTTTAATATATTCAGCGTCCATAAATTTAACCATAAAAATTCTAGAACGACGTATGAACACTGTATTACATTTTATAGATTTTTGTCAACTTCATTGAGTGCATGGCAGTTATTATGAAGATGAAAATATGCGCAGTTAGGAGGAGAAATACTTTTTTAAAGGTTGATTTTTAAAAGTAATGAATAATTCGTGAAAACGCAATATTCTTTAGCGGCATAGTCCATTTATGGAGAATTTATATTTTTTTCTAAAGCCCTGCCGAAGTTATAACTCCAGGCTGTTCTTCCGCCTCATGTTAGCAAAATGTTTGAATCAAGCGTAAAAAATTACGCCAAACGTACAACGCACTGCGTTCGTAGAAAATCAGTTTAATGATATTTTGCATGAGAACTAATTCTTACTAGTCATTACCGATATACTTATTTTCTCTCAGTTTATATTCATTTCAGTTATAAATGAAATATAATTTGTAAAAAAAAATACATAAGTTGAAGTTAAATTCAACCAAAAAATGGAAACTTTAATGTTAAAAGGTGTATAAAATGGTTCTAATACGTGATGTATTTAAGAAACAACCAAATACGGCATACTACATAGGGTGATTTTTTATTTCAAATGTGTGAAGATACGGCGAATAAAGTATAATAGAATATCCGGAACAGAACGTGTCAACACCTGATAAAATACGTACCAACCATACGCAAATAAAATGATATTACTTATACATCTGTATAGTTTTGCGTGTGTGTGTATATATATATATATATACAAAACTATATATATGTATATATATATATATATATATATATATACAAAACTATACAGATGTATAAGTAATATCATTTTATTTGTGTATGGTTGGTACGTATTTTATCAGGTGTATTTGTATATATATATATACATATGTATATATACAAAACGATACAGATGTATGATATATATGTATATATATATATACAGAACTATGCAGATGTATGATATATGTGTATATATATACACATATATATATACACACATATTTCTGCCTATCTGGTAATTATATACTGGCATCAATGATGGAATAGCTCTCCCTTATTTATTTCGCAAAAAGTTAATTTTCATTGCCTCGTACTATGTGAGGGTAAACTCAGTGAGTGTAATCGTATGTTCACAAAATTCACTATAGAGTTTTACAATGCACTTATGAGGACTGGCGGTTACCTTGATGGTTTGTTCAATAATTATGAACTGGCGGTTTAATTCCCTTCGATCCCAGGCCCCGACCGATCAGTTGGTTTTCTCGAGGTAATCCTAGTTTCCTTTCTGTCCCTCATTCCATTGCTGCTTTAGTTTCGCGCTATTTAATCCAAAGAAAACTACAGCAGACAGATTCGGCTAGCGTCACCACACATACAAAAGTTACATGGCCAGCCTTAGGTTTACAATGCTTTCCTTGTCTACCCCGCACATGTCCCCTGATGCCGGAATATAGTCCATTCAAGGTTACATCCAAACTATCTGAAGCTCTGATTAAGTTACACTTTATGGCTTTTCCTTTGTACAAATCATACAAAGCTTAAACTAGGTGAAGAAAAATCAACATTAAAAAAGTACGACGCACCGCATTCGTGAGTGATGAGAACTATTTCTTTGTACACGATACTAACATATATATTTTCTCTCTGTTTTTATTCACGTTAATCAGGAATAAAACACTATATTTTGTAGATAGCTATAAATAAAAGTTCAATTTAACTTTTAAAAAATACGTTTATATGTAAAGACAGAAAAGTTTGTGATACAGCTCATATTTTGGAAACTAACCGACACTTCATACATGGGGTTATTTCTCAAAGTTTTGATTCAAAAAAATGTGTGATGATACCACGAACAGACTATACCACTGGTACGTATGACTTTACTGTTGTTCCATTTATCTTCATTCAACCTAAGGTATAGGCTGTTCACGCTAAAGCGAGCACTTTTGAGACCCTAGTTACTTTTTCCTATCAGGCATGTTTTGTCCTTCCACGACTATTTTAACCAAGTATTGTCATGTGAGTAATACACACACAGTGTATGCATTCCACCGAACTCTAAAGTTAACGTCTATGGCTACAATCCAATATATTTATAGACTATTAAACCATATAAGAGCGTTTCAAAAAGTTCTCACTTTACCGTGAACAACCTATAACTCTTGGGGAGCGTAACTTTTACTCTTTGTATTTGCCTTATTGCAAGCGGGTAAATTTTTAGATTTTTTGTTTTTATTTGGTTTTGTTCCACCTGTGGTGGTTAGTTATAACTTCGTCTATTATTGTGTACAATCTGACTTCATATTCCCATGCATCCAGGAGTAAAGAGCAATTTACTTGTTTACCTGAACAATGACTCCGCTGTAAACGAGACGTTGAGCGGAGAATGTACTGAAACATTTTGTGCGAAATAGTTGTTTGCACGAATACGCGTATCCAGGTAAATTAATGTTCTACAAATACGAATTTTTGTCAGAAAAGATAAAAAAAAAAAACAAAAAAAAAAAAAAAAACTGTTATCTGTGCCTCAGTTTTTTTTATTTTTGTCATAGTAAATGTATTCTTGCAAAAAAATCGCGAAAATGGTCAAATATCGCACCTTTAAAGCTTGTGTATGCAGTATTCTTAAGCGGCAACAGAAATGCGTGGCAATAAGGGCGTAGTTTGCTGCATGCCTTGCGCGTAGGAGCGATGAGGCGCCAGGCGTGCGTGTTAGTGTAGCCCGTATCGCTCCCTCGCTTCTTGACCTTGGACGCACAGCTACATCCCACTCTTAAGAATAACTGGTAATACACTCCTCAAGGTCATATCCGGCCACAAGGAAACATTGCGACGGCAATGGAAAATAGCGTAAACAAGCTTCGCCTGTGCTCTTTTTCCTCGAAATTCTAAGATCTACGTACAAGGTTTTTATACAGAGATCTGTTCAGAGAAGATACAGCATTACTGCTATAATTTAAAACACTGTTTATCGAGAGAATGAAATGCGGGGTACTTACAGCATATACTGCCAAATTTGACACTTTTCTACGATAACATTTATATTTCAATAACCAAAATTATGCATAATTGGGCAGCGAAATATCGACTTTGATTTACATCCTGATAAATTAATTACATTACAATTTTCCATAGAATTAATAAAAATTAAAATAGATAAGAGTGTTTATAATGAGCTCCATATGGTACTAAAAAGGGGTTTTAAGCCATAAACATAATTATACTCACTGTAAAGTGAGTACTTTTTAAGCTCCTATAATTTGAAACAGTAGCCTATATATATATATATATATATATATATATATATATATATATATATATATATATATATATATATATATATATATATATATCTACCCGTCAATCCGTCAATTATATCTCAAACTTTAACTTTTGACGGACCGACGGATGGTCCACCGCCTTGTAATATCGTTCCTTGAACTTGTCTGTCGGAAAATAGTCACTTGTTTTTTTGTCCGAACAATTTTCTTTTTAAATACGCGAGGTTGTGGAGTTGTTGGCTTTTTGCGTTTCACATTTGAATTAATATGAAGACGACTTGTAGATTTTCATAGGAAATGCTGATAAATTATGTTATTGAAAGAGAATATATTTATGACATTCCATTAAAAACATTTCTCTCTGCGCGAGAAAGTTCGTGTTGTTGGGTTGTTACACTGAAAATTTTCTGCCCATTTGGATCGACGGACGACGCTCAAGAGGTCAATAGGCGAGGGAGCGATACGGGCGACACTAACACGCACGCCTAGTGCCTCATCGCTCTTACTCGCAAGGCGTGCAGTGTTTCCGTCGCGACACTGTACTGTGCAAATTATATCTGTAACAGTGACGTTTTATTACACGCGATGAAAGCCCACAGATTAAACTACGCCCGTATCTTTGCACTTTTCTCTTTCCACATAAGAAACCTGCATAGTCAAGCTTTAAAAAATGCGATATTTGAGCATTTTAACGAATTCTTTTCTCCAATAATACATTTAATATGACAAAATTAATACTATAGGGGCATATACAATAGTTTTTTTTATCCTTTATGGAAAAATTCTTAATTCCAGAACTTTTATTTACCGAGATACGCATTTACGCGCAAACGATTTCACAGAAAACGTTTCAGTACATAGTCCTCTTAAGATGTTGACTTCAGATTGCGGTGGATTGTATGCACTGTGTTTATTACTTATATGGCAATATTTATTTGAAAACCTAGTCAAAGTGTAAAGAATTGCTGAAATAAAAAAGGTAACTAGGGATTGGAAAGTGCTCACTTCACCATGAACAGCCTAATCAGTATCACGTGTTCACGTGTTTTTTTTACACTGGCAAAGCTGTATATTCACGAAGCTGTATAAAGAGAGAAGCATTAAATCGAGGTTATGTTAACACATTCTTCTGGACGTGGGCTCACAGGAGACATGAGACTAACTTCTTGCTGTACGAACTCAAGCGAATTGTTTAAACCGACGAAGGCAGTGGCGCTAGGAGAGGATCGCTTGTCAAACAACGAGACGGTAGATGTGTAAGGGACTTGCGGAGAACAATACGGTTTCATAGCAACGGAGAGGTTAAACACGGTAGAGCTGACGGAGCGCGATGAACGGAGCTTGTTTGCCACTATAATAAATGTCGTGCATTTGGGTGAACAGTTTCCAGTTCCAGTTGCAAAGTTCTAAACGCCAGGGTCTTGAGAGGAGATGAGGGTGAAGCGAAGTGAGTATGCACTGAGAGAACAGACAACGAGATATTTCCTCGTATACGGTCAGATAATATGTTTTGTTGCCCAAACAAAATATTTCGTTAAGTAGACGAAACTTGAAAAGCAACAAGATTGATTACGTTCATCTAACCAAACACACGTCTCCACAGCCAAACCTCTGCGCTGGGCCAAAACAAACTTAGGCTCCTAACTAAATATTTTGTTGAATCGACTGTATATGTTTCTTTGGCCACTAATTTGACTGACTTTGATCAAAAATACAGCTCGTGTGTTTGTTTACATTTTTTGCGACATTAGGATAGTAACAGTGTTTGCTAGTGCATTTATTGATGCTAAATAATGGCATACGCCTCCTATTAAAACAAGTTCAGAGAGGAAACTAAATAGTAAATCTGCTAAACTGGAAATATTTGCTGTCACACGTTTTCCAGTATTTGAAAACATCCTAACGTCAACTAAGTTTACTAGGGCCTAATACTGGGCTTTGATGAACTAGGTACGATTATCGGTCGAGCTCCCGAAATTTTTAATATTAATTGAAACAGTTTAATTTACATAGAGCCAAATAAATATCGATTAGCATTAACCAAATATTTGCTTCCAGAAACCAAATAAGAACAACAAAACAATTCGATTTAAAGAAGAACACGTTTAATTGCCCCTATGCATACAATGTAATCGGTTGCGCCTAACAAACTTTGTTTGATTCAACGAGACGTTTTTCTCAGTGTGGAGCAGCGCCGGAATGCAAGGGCGAAAGAAGAGGGAAATCCCTGAGAAAATCCGCCGAAAAAGCGACATCGCCTGGCACGATTCCCACTTGCGAAAATCCGGGAGCAATACGGTTTTCATTGGACCACGCTTTATTATACACGCCTTCCGTAACTCTGAGCCAATAAGTGTACACGTCACAGCTGTGTGCCCCAATCACGTGCAGTTCCCTCAGAAAGGGAGTGGCTTCACAAACATGAGACTGCCAATGGAGAACAGACGTCGTTTCGAGTGTACACATTAGTGCGAATTTTGGCCTGATGTCATATGATAACGCGGTTTTTGCATGTCCCTAGTGATTAACAAGCTTGCGAAGTTTGTCGGTCTAATTTAAATACACCCTGTATAAGGCGGGGCGGCAAACAGAAAATAACTGCTCTGGAGAAACCGCGGGGCTGGATGTAGCCCCGCGCCCAGCGGCCGCGAGGTATCGATTGCGACTCTCGCACCTGTGTGCAAACTGCCTCTGCGATTGTCGGCCTATAAGCTGTCCACGGTAAAATAACTGCTCTGAAGAGACCGCGGGGCTGGATGTGGTCCCGCGCCCAGCGGCCGCGAGGTATCGATTGCGACTTTCGCACCTGTGTGCAAACTGCCTCTGCGATTGTCGGCCTATAGGCTGCCCACGGTAAAATGAGCACTTTTGAAACACCTGCTTAAGATGTAATTGTATGCACGTTGTGTATTTTTCCGCCTTATGTAAAATCAACATTGCCAAGGGCGTCATTCCTTTATTAATGCGTCGGAAAAATGAAACTGTGAAATTATTCGAAAGTTAATATTTTACATATCTGCTCATTTTTACACTTAGATGCATTAAAAAAAAAAAAAAAACAGAAAGTTAAAGAAATAATTAAAGTTATCACAAATGGTTGCCTAACACCTTTTATCCGACGTTTAGATATGGAACTACTTTCCTTCCTTCGTAACCAAATTTCTGTGCGCATGTCACTCAGTGCGCCCGTTAAAATAAACGCAGGTAGGGGCAGCGACTTTTTCCTAAGGTTGATTTCAAAAGCGCTCACTTTATCTTGAACCACCTTTACCTGGAGGCTTGCTTTATGCCAGCGCTGAGGCAGAAATACAGCACGCTAATTTATGTGACTGTCGGAGTGGGCAAGCGGCTAATGACATTAAGTAACCCTTTTTTTTTTTTTTTTTTTTTTTTTTTTGTCATTTCATCAATATCTGTCAATTACACTATTGTCGAAATTTTCTGTTTTGCCTTCCGTGCCTGTTTGACACCTAAATTTTCCATTGCAGAGTTCTCGCTTTCTAATAAGAGGAATTAAGAGTGGGATGGACCCCCACATTCTCTTTATAGTTGTTTACGCGAATACGCGTATCTCGGTAAATAAATGTTATGACAATATGACCTTTCGTCAAAAAAGTTAAAAGCACCATTATCTACCCGCCTATTTTTTTTTGTCATTTTAAATGTATTCTTGGGGGGGGGGGGGGAATTTTGAAAATGGTCAAATATCGCGTTTACTAAAGATTGTCAACGCAGTTTCCTCAAGCGGCAAGAGAAAATCACAAAGATGCGGACATAGTTTAATCTGCGGGATTTCGTCGCGTGTAATAAAGTCCCTACCGTTGCAGATCTCATTTGCACAGTACAGCGCCACGACGGAAACACTGCACGCCTTGCGCGTAGGGGCGATGAGGCGCTAGGCGTGCGTGTTAGTGTCGCCCGTATCGCTCCCTCGCTTCTTGACCTTGGACGTGAGAGTCCACCCCACTCTTAAGTATGGCAGGTATAGTCTATCCATGGTTTCTTCACTCTTTTTAAATTATACCTTTGAAAAATAAGCCCTTAGTTGTTTCCGAAACATTTTCGGTGTCACAAATGTTTTAAACCTGTGGTAACATAATAATACCTTATTTTTGAAACTAAATCTTACACTCTATGAAGTTATTCGGATATTTACCGTACAAGTGTATGTGCTTAGTGAAAAAGCAGGAATTGTAATGTTTTCCCTAAAACATTCAATGTAATATTCCTACATTTGCTCAGGAAACAGTCAAATACATCGGGAAGTTCCCATCTTTGTATAGTAGCGCTGCTAAACATATCTACATCTGCAGCTTGATGTGTGGTATTATTACCATACCAGTGTATGTGCTTAGTGAGAAAGCAGGAATTGCAATGTTTTCCCTAAAACATTCAATGTAATATTCCTGCATTTGCCCAGGAAACAGTCAAATACATCGGGAAGTTCCCAACTCTGTATAGTAGCGCTGCTAAACATTTCTGCATCTGCAGCTTGATGTGTGGTATTATTTACATACAGTATGTAGGCTAAAAGCTTCCATTACAGTTTAGTAAGTTTACCAGAAAATGTTTTACAGTGTACTTATATCTTATCTACAAACTATATTATTTCAATTATAATCAATATGAATAAATAAAGTGAGAAATATGTATTTTGGTAATGCCTGGTCCATTATTACACTGGATGCGCATGAATTCAGTGCACTGTCCCTTTGGTGTAATTTTCTAGCCTCGGTTAAGCTTTGTTTGAATTAGGCGGAAAAATTTCCTGGAAGTATAACTTTAGCAGAGATTCACAAAGGTTAGAAGTAACCGTGAATGGATTATAAACTTATAAGCTATTAGCCGCGTTTTTGTGTGAGAAGACCTTTTCTGTTCGCCTGAGCCAATGAGAAGAAAGTGCCATTGACACCGAACGCCATGATTAGCTGGCAGACACTTAAGGAGAATGATGCACGAAAACCGTATATTTATATAATTTATTTGTCACAACTTTTTTAATAGACGATTTTTCGACATTTTTGGCTCTACAAGACGTAAATAACTATCTTGAACGCCGTCTTACATTGTTACAAATTCACTGCGTTTGTTATTTTCGGAGCACTGATTGAAGATAAGAAAAATTTTAATTATTTATTTTCTTTCATCGGTGCTCCGATAATAATGAAGGTAGTGAATATCTAACAACGTAAAAAGATGGCGGAATTTTTATTTACGTCTTGTAGAGCCAAAAATTTCGATAAACCCTCTGGCATACTGATTATATCGAAAATCGCATAAATATGCAGCATTCGTGTACCATTCCTATAGAGATATGCAAAATTCGCGTTATTATTCGGCGTCAGGCTAAACTTCACAATACTGTCTGTATTGTTGCCGGCGTCGTTTCTCCATTGGCTGCTGCAGAGATATGAAGCCACGCCCTTTCTGACTGGATTGCACGTGATTGGGCTACACAACTGTGAAGTGTTCATTTATTGGCGCAGAGTTACCCAGGGCGTGTCAGATACATTATGCTCCATTGACAAGCGTAGTGCAAAGGCACACGTGTTTACAGTTTAACGTATCCCCAAATAATAACGCGAATTTTGCAGGTCTCTAAACGTTCCCCTTAAGATACGTGGGAGTTGAAACGATCCAACCGTGATACAAGTTCTAACTAACGTGTTTTGTAGAACAACTGGTCGTGGAATCCTTTCCCGGAAAAACCGGTGGCCTTCGGTATAGGAAAATTTCGCGAGTTCAATAACCTGTAGGCTAGATTCCTCAGTCCTCTGCATACTGGAGCCTCAGCTGTGTGTTCATTGGCTGTTGCCCCGCACCTGACGGTTATGGGATTCCCAAGGTGTTTCCTTGCACGTCTGCTATTGACTCATAGGCGTGTAGGGCGGGTCTAATAAACTGTTATCCAATTGCGAAGGTGACTTCACTATATATATGTGTGTTTGACGTCTATCTTGTCCCGAAATTAATTCAAGAAGTTTTCCTATCCCTAGGTATAGGTAACGCAGATATGAAAATATAGTAGAATGTCAAAAATGTGGGCACTCCTCGAACAGTACATATACTTGGTCGCATCATATTTTGAATGTAATTAAAATGCAGTGGCTACCTTTCAATCAAAGAAACGCAATCAAAACAAACTCCCTGAGCACATTTAAAACAAAATCCTGTACACGTACACCTTTTTCCTTGTTTTAACTACTGTGACGTTGTTTACAGTGATATTACTGATTAACTGAAGGATGCTCTCCGTAATCTGTAATTTTTTGAAAGCCCTGCTTAAGATCTACTTGTATGCACATCTGGTATTCTCCCACCATACGTTAAATTAATATCTCCCTGGGCCTGAACACTTTATTCATGCGCCGGTCATGGTAGAACTGTAAAATTATTATGAAATTACAAATGCTTCTAATTCTTATACTCGTGTTCATTAATACATTGTAGACTATTGTAGGCTCGAGCTACACTCGAGCAAAGCTATTTCGAAAATTTCTTTGTTGTTCAGAACAAAACTCGCAGGGATGTGCAGTCTTTGTTCGGCTAGTGTTTAAGACGACCTCACAAGAACACCACATCGCAGTCACAATTATATTGCTAACGATGAAATTTTTTATAGACACTCAAAGGGGCATGATTAGGGACCTGCAAAATTCGCGTTTTTTTATGTCTTCGAGCTAAAATTCACAGAACTGTGTATACTCTAGCCGACGTCGTTCCCTCATAGGCTGCTGCCCAAATGTGAAGTAACTCCCTTTCTCAGTGAACTGTACGTGATTGGGCCTCACGATTGGAAAGTGTTCATTTATTGGCGCAGATATACCCGGAGCGTGTCGAATAAAGAGTGGTCCAATGGCAAATGTATTGCAAAGGTATGTGTTTTAAGTCTGCACTGTCCTCAAATAATAACGCGAATTTTGCAGGTCTCTAGGCATGATTGATTGTATATCCTTTTATACGATAAAGGACAATTGATGCGGCCAATATCAACTCGCCTCTCTATTGGTTGATGGCCAACTAATAATTGTAGCGATCATTCCTAGGCCTACCTATTTTTCTTCTATAGTTCAAGCATATACTTCGGTGTGCTAGGTTTACTCTATCCGTCAAGCAAAATAGCATAGTGGGATGACGCCCGTGGGGGTTAGTAACTAAATGGCAAATGATACAAGCAATTGAAATTCTCTAATTACAAAACACATTTCTTATGACAATTAATACATTAAATCGAACGATGAAAGTTATACTGACTTGAATAATTCAAAACGTTTACTCTTTCAACAATCGTACACGAGCATCGCATTCTCATAAGACTGGATTAACAAGCTAAGTGAGACCTGCCTATCCTTGCCAGAATACTAGAGTTTAATATAGCGATATAATAAATTACAGATTACCGAGAGATGTCCTTACGTCCTACTGCCAAGCCGATTATTCTCACCCTGATGTGTGGATACAATTGGCTATGAACTCCTCTAGGTCTGGACAGTTGTGCTGCCTTTGTCTTCAGCCTCACTGGGACCTCGGCGTCGTCGGCTCCGACGAGTAACTCACACTGACTCTTCTTGAACGTCGGGCGCGTCTGGAGGGGGGAGGGGAGTGGCGTGTCACGGTTTCATTATACACCCCTCGGCAGAGTGGATCAGGCATTTCTGTTAATTAAATAGTGTAGGTGGCCCAACTCTGGCTGTCACACTCTGCTAGATTTATTGGGGTACTGCCCGGATAAGGCCACCCTGAGATTTAAAAGTCTCTCTATGAATATTTTGCTGCTATCCAAAGTAGCAATCAAACAAAAGGAATTTTACTGTGAATAGAGCATGAGAAACCTCGTACCACTGTAGTTCACTGCATTGATGCGAGGCTTTCTTGGTGGACACTGGTGCACTCCCTCAGCGCAGGACAGGTAGTGGCAACGAGTGAAGGTAATCAGGCTTCTGGGCGCCAAGAGATGTGCTCGTAGGAAGCTATAATTCTGCACTGTGCGGTAACCCTTCACCGGCTAAGAGTGCACGAAACACAGTGTTGGTCTTGGGATTCGGCCCCTAGCCAGTGAAGTTAGAACCCTCACAAAGCGTACAGTATGTTAGTTTTGCAGTGCTGGAACCTTTGTGTTAAAAGTCTGTGTTGCAGGATGGATCACTGATGGGACTTCACGGGAGCAATCCCGAAAAGTGTCGGACCATGGACAGAGAAGAACAACCAGCTACCAAGGAGCTTCAAGCTGTGGGCAGTCAGTAGACTACTCGACAGCGACACCAACTGGGATGAACAACCGGAACCGAGCCAAGAGAGAGTATCGTGAATGAAGGCAGTATTGACTCTCATACAAGGCACATGAGCAGAACAAGTGATCACTTTCGTCAAGGAAGTGATCATCAAGGGAAGAAGTGACTCTGAGTCGAGTAGCTTAGAAGATACACTCCAGAAAGTGACAGAAAATTTGGACCTGCCCACAGGGCAAAATACCAAACGTGAGACTGTTTTCAACTCGTAATCGATTGGCCAAGAAGCCAACGACCTAATAGAGGACTTGATTGGCTACCGCACTTCAGTAAGCAAACAAGTCAACAAGGAAGTCTCCAACTACATGCTTCCAAGGATATACCAGCTAAAATCCTTGATTGATAAAGCACTGGTGAACAATGCAAAACTAAAGGGCGAGGTGAAAGGTTTTGAAGGCATTACCTCAATCAACAGTAAGTTTTGCAAGTGTTGCAGCAAAAAGTATAACAGCAAAACCCATTGTGACAAAGTGGTTGGAGGTGGAACCAAGACCACCTCCAAGGAAATTGGTTATGGTATTGCCAGAGAATGAAAGGCAACCAAGCCAAAGAACAAAGGATCTACTCCAAAGTAAAGTAGATCCTAGAGCAGAAGGACTAAATATTAAGAACATATTTAGTATCAGAAAGTGAGGTATTATGATAGAGGCTGGAGATGAAAAGACTCTTGAGAGTCTGAAGAACGTCAAGGCAATAAAGGAAGTGGGACTGACACTTAAGGCACCAAGGTGACGAGGGCCAAAAGTGATGATATATGACATACCAAGACAGCTCGACACAGGCGATGAGCTGGTAAAGGGAGAGCATGAGCAACATTTTGGGGATACAGACATCACTTTGGAGGAATAGAAAGCGAACATGCAAGCAATCATAAGAAGAGGGGACAGAAAGGCAAGCACTGTCCATGTAGTTTTCGAATGTTCACCAAAGGTCAGAAAACACCTAGTAGAGCAAGGCAGGATATACCTAGGGTATGATAGCTGCCAAACAAAGGATTTTTATGAGCCACTAAGGTGCTTCAAATGTCAGTGGTACGGCCATCTATCAAGACACTGTAAAAGGCAAAAGGTGTGCTCCTGTTGTGAAGGACAGGAGCATAGCTACACAAGTGAGAAGTGTCCAATGAAAGTACAGAAAGGGAATAAATATGCCAACAGCAAGGCGGAAGGTAGGGACCATGAACACAGGGTAGACTGGAGAGAATGCCCAGCATATCAGAAGACATTTGAAGTGGAATTTTCTAACACCGACTATGGATTGTGAAACGAACCTGAAGATCGGACAGCTGAATATGCAAAGGTCATCCGTGGTTGCAGCAGAGATGGTGAATATTGCTGAAGAGCAGAAGATCTACCTGGTTGTGTTTTAGGAGCCATATGTGGTTCAAGGGAAGGCACTTGGACTCTGAAGACAGATGTTAGTGGCATGAGGAGATCCGAAAGTGGGCGTCTGGATCAGGGATGGAAAAAGATACAATAATGGCAATAGAGGATGTCTCTAATGACCACCATACAGTCATAACTGTTAGAAGAGGGAATGAGGATATTTTAATAATCTCCTCATATTTCCAGTTCTCTGATCCAGTAGAAGAATATGTGGCACTATGGTAGAAAATCTTGGACAAACTAAAGGACAAGAAACACCTGTTTGCAGCAGATGCCAATGCCAAGTCGGAGGCCTGGCACTCTCCAGTCACCGATGAGAAAGGTACCGCAACACAAGAATTTCTGGTTGCCAATAGTCTGGTAGTGGTTAACAGAGAAGGGGAGATGGCTACCTACCTTTCGCCGGCAACTGGCACTGAAACATTCATTGATGTGACTGTGGCATCATTGGATATGGTTGACATGGTGCATGGATGGTCTGTTCCCAGGACAATACTAGTGACCACAGATTAATAACCTACACAGTTGACTGGGGAAGAACAAATGGGTATACTGCCTTCCAGAGACCTAGCTATATGCTCAAGAGTGCTGATTGGGAAAAGTACAATAGAACTTTGCTCAACGAACTTGCTGAAATTGTAGTGCTGGGTGAGGATATTCATGGAAGAGCAAGTGCTGTGACCAGGGCTATGCAGAAAACTTGTTACGGGACACTCGAGAAGGCAACAGGAACCACTTTTGTGCATCGATGGTGGTACGAAGAACTGGAGCATGAGCGAAGGGATCTTCGAAAATGCCGGAAGAATATGAAGAAAGAATGTGATTATGTAAGAAGAGAAGCTTTGTTGAGTTGTACCGACGCAAGAAGGGAACCTACTGCAACAGAGTCAAGGCAAAGGAGATCAAGGGATTGAAGACCTATGGGGTATTTGTATACTGGCTGGTCTCTGTATTTTTGGTGGTGAAGTAAAAGTAGAACAAGCTGTTTGTGTAACCAAATTGAAGAAGGTTTTACTTCCGGATGACTCCTGGGAAAATGACACCCATGAACATACTAGGAAAATAGTGGTGATGGAGGAGTTGCCACAAACAGATAACGGTCCCGAGTTCACAATTGAGGAGCTGGACCAAGTCATGCACATCATGAAAAATAAGAAGGCACAAGGTATTGACAACCTGGCATCACAGATAATAAAGTCAGCATATTCAAGGACAAGATACGCTCTTCTGGAGCTGTACAATGATTATCTGAGGTGCGGAGTATTTCCGAAGGTCTGGAAGAATGGAATACTCGATATACTGTATAAAGGGGCAGGAAAGATCCATGTCGCCTAATGCATACAGACTGCTAACACTGTTGCCAGTACTTGGGAAGTTGTATGAGAAGCTGATCAACAAGCGACTTATGCAGCATTAGAGGGTACTGGTAAATTGCACTTCAGACAGTATGGCTTCAGAAAGAATATGAGCACTGAGTTGGCAATAATGGAGGTTGTTGGAACAATCAAGATGGCTCTGTATGATTATGTAATGGGAGTGTTCTTAGATATTGCTGGGGCCTTCGACAATGCCTGGTAGCCTGAAATAATGTGGCAGCTAAAGGTTAAGGAATGTCCAGCTAACATCTACTCAGTGTTGCTGGATTATTTCCGAGATAGGGAAAGTTGTTACCTGGATGGGCAGTTACAGGCGTCGGAGACATTGACAAAAGGATGTCCACATGGATCTGTCTTAGGCCCACTTTTTGGAATGTCTTGTTAGGTGGGCTCATGAACATACCACTGCCAGAAGATTGTCAACTGTATGGGTATGCTGATACCAGTCTGTTATTGATTCCAGCTTGGCCAAGAGGAGAACTGGAAGGCAAGGCAGAGATTGCACTGAAGAGAATAGAGGAATGGGCAGAGTCGGCAAAACTCCAATTCTCAACAGACAAAACAGTCTAATGCTAAAAGGCAATCTGCAGAAAAGATACCCGGTAGTAAGGTTCCAGGGCAGACCCTAGGAGTCATCCTGAACGAAGCTCACTTTTGTGGAACATGTGAACTACGTGACTGAGGAGGCTGTTGTCTTGTTCAGCAAGTTGCGGGTGGTTGTCCCCACCAACTGGGAACTTGACTTTCATGCTCCAAGGACAATATACAAAGGTATTTGAGTTTATTGTAACTAACGTATCAAAAAGCACAACAGGTGCACATCAATATGAGACTTGATAAGGCACAAAGAGCAGTCTTGTTGGCGATCACGAAAGCGTATCGCACGGTGTCGAACAGCGCACTGCCAGTAATTGCCACAGTGCTTCCAGTTGACCTGGTGTGTCATGGAGAGAGGAGGACTCAAGGATTTGGCAAAAGAACAGTTCCAACAGCAGAAGAAAGAAGGGTAACCAGGACACGTACTCTCCGTGTGGCAAGAAGGCTGGAACAACTCCACCGAGGAAAGAGAAACACACCAGATTTTTCTGGATGTGACAGAAGGATTGAAGAGAGACTGGTTAAGTGTAAACCATTATGTGGCACAAATGGTTTCAGGATCATGGCAATTACAAAGCTAAATTATATGAAATGCAATTGGTTGACTCTCCACTGTGCAAAATCTGTGAGCAACCAGACATCGTGCAACGTGTGATTGATGAGTGCCCCAAGATTGAATAAATAAGGATCATAGCTAAACAGCAACTCGCAGATCATGGAATACAAGATCTAGACCTGGCACAGGTTCTCAGGCGGCAGGGTGTTGCGAAGATCTTCGGTGGATTCACCCGAGAAGTGGGCAGAATACTCGAAGAGTTTGACATCTGGTTAGAGGGCGAAAAGGATGAGGGGCCACACAGTGCAGAATTTGACTCAGAATAGCAAGATGGGTGATCGAAAATGGCCCTTTAATTGGGTTCCAGTGGTATTTATAAGCAAACTTGTGGCAGAGACTAGGAAACTCTGCACGAGACAACAGGAAGTCCAGCACAATAAGAACTGTGTACCAGCTCACAAGACCAAGAGAGGAAGAAAATGAGCAAGATCAAGAGAGAATTGGTGGAAACGAACAGAGTGCAGTGACTTCTTTCTGGGAGGAAGAGATTTGGTGTCGGGTCCGACGGGGTGACGATGGGGCACTAGTCCTTTCACATAGTAGAGGGAGAAGAAGAAGCACAGAGAGAAGTAGATGTCATGCTTGAAGAGATAGTGATAGAATATGGTGAAAAGCAAGACAAGAAAGGATAGTGTGGGAGAACAAGAAGTGGAGACATCTGCCTCTGAGAAAAAGACATGGTGTCGGGTTCGTCGCAGAGAAGACGAAGCGCTGGTTCTTCAGCTATAAGAAGTTGATGAAGGGACACCCAGTGGAGAAGAGGTTCCATTGGAGGAGATAACAGCAGAAACAAAGAGCAGATGGATCATGGTGGATCCCGCATCCTTCTATAACATGACAGAACTTGGGGAGAGAATAATAAAACTGGAGGAAATGCCAGTACTATCTGCAGCCATAACCACTGTGATTCGCCAGATGGAGGGTAGAAACAGGATAATGTTTCCTTATACTGAGCAGCATGACAGGAGGTTGCTGGCTACTAACAACCTGCCAAGGGAGAATGAAGCACTGGTGGAGCTTCTAAAGGAAACTTTCCGTAGAAGAGGTGAAGTCTTTGACGCCGAGACAGCTAGAAGGGAGACGATCAATACCCATGGAAGGCGAACGTTTAATTATACCAATCCCTTTACCGGCTATCACATAGTATGGTACTGATCTCAGGGTATAATGAGGAAGAGGAAGAACAACTACTCCCCCAACGGATTTTGGCCCCGGGGTGGCCGGCCAGGTGATGGCCAACCTTGCCTGGTCCCCCGCTCTGGGGCCCTTACCTAGGGGGAGGGATGCCAGAATTCGTCCTGAACTTGGATTGGACTTATGGAACAATGGCAATAACACAGACCGAGGGCAGACTGGCTTACAAAGAAGGCAAAGTCAGAACAACTGGACGATGACTCACGGTGAGAAAGGCAACCCCACAGTGTACAAACTAGAACGGAGAAGGAAGTATACAGGATGTGGTCTCATGCCTTACCAATATTGGGTAAAGTTGCATGAGGGGAGGAATGAGAGGCCCACATGGGGCGCTCATCAGAAGCAGTCTGTCACACTCTGCTATATTTCATATGCTGTGTGCGGCCCAACTCTGGCCGCTAGATAATGAACGCTGTAAAGTACAGGGTAGTGTCTGATGGGGTATGGATCAATAGGACGATCGTGAGTTCCGACGCAGACACCAACAGAACCGGTATTCTTGCAGTAGTGGATATAGGTGACTCACTTATAATTTGTTTTAAGTGCCATTAAATGTGTGCAGACCCAAGCGTGTAAAAAAAAAAACTGAATGCTAAAGAAATAATTTCAGTTCTCACGAATGTTTATCCAACATTGTAAGTTCAAAGTTAAGGCACCGAACGTCCTCGCTCTCGTCACGTGCTTTACTGGGCGCATGCCAGTCACAGCGCCTGTTAAAATATATGCAGGTACGGGCTGTGATATTTTTCAAAGGTTGAATTCAAAAGAACTCAGCAGTGAACATCCCGTAGTTACTAAACTGAAATCACATATATGACTGAACAGGAATTCAATTCAGTTATATATATATATATATATATATATATACCAAGAGACAGGAAAATTTCACGTTTTAAACGAGCTGCAGGCTAGACTCTACTTTCCTATGTATTTTCAAGCTTTAGCATTCTGTTCATTGGCTGCTGCCCCAGTGGTAGCCTGCTGTACCACAAACCAAGTTGTGGGCACAAGTGAGAGGAGAGCTGCCCACGAGGTTGACGCCTGCCCGTGGTCGAGGGCGACGCCCCACAGGAGAGAGAGAGAGAGAGAGAGAGAGAGAGAGAGAGAGAGAGAGAGAGAGAGAGAGAGAGAGAGAGAGAGCGACCAGGGGACAGCGGAGTAGGCGCTGACGATGAGCTGACCAGCAGGCCACGGACGTTAATACGGCCGACACCCCTCTCCCCCCACACCCTCACGAAAGATTGGTAGCCTGGTGCGTATCGGAGGTTGATCGTCCAGCGAGGATAGAGCGATCCCCGATCAGCGAGGCTGCCGAGACTGGATCAGTATCGGGGAGAGCCAGTGCCGTGCCGAAGTGATCCAGGAGCTGGGTCGAGACTAAGCTTGGACAAGCCGTCCTTCTTCGTCACATCTCCACTACACGAGCCGACGGAGGAGCTCTGGTCGAACCAATGCTGTCAGTGATAGGTGACCTTGAGTAGAGTGCAAGGGCGAGCAGGGTGCGATACGAGTCTGGTAGAGCGACTAATGTAAAAAAAAGTAATTATTGAACTAGCGGAGAACTAATAATTATTGATTAAGAGATAGGGATTTAACGTAATACATATTGTCATTATAAATTAAGATAGTTGAGATCTGAAAAAAAAAACTAAAGGTAGGAGTCGAGAAGAGTAACATTTAGTGCATCAGTGTAATTTATAATTGTAGTTGAGAACAGAGTTGATGTTGTAATAAAAGGTGCATTGATAAGGTAATTGGTGGTAGTGATTTAGAAGAGTTAATAGAGTGATCCTGGCACATAGTTGGGGGCCTTAAGCCAGGGTGTGCACAGTGGTTGGGCAAGGAAATAGATAGGACGTATACCTCGCTAAGCACCACAACACATAGGATTCGATGTTCGTTCCCGTGTAGGTCGGCTGTTGGCTCAGAGTTCACCTGGGCGCGTGTAACAAGCTGTGATCCAATTGCAAACGTAACAGAAAATGTGCATGTGTTTGAAGTTTAGCATATTATAACATGAATTCGCGAAATTTCCCTGGTTATAACAAGCAATAGTTAAAATTTATGCGGTTGATAAGAGAGGATTAAATCAAGTTGAGCCACTAAAAACAAAAATACAAGACTATATTCCATTCACGGTTACTTCCGACTTTTCTGAAGCCCTGCTATAAGTTCTACTTCCAGGATATTCCTTCACCACATGCAAACAGAGCTTAACCAAGTCTAGAAAACCACACCAAAGGGACGTCGAGCCGTATTCGTGCGCACTCAATGTGACAATATTTTGCTTAAGAACTTTTTCTTAAAGACTGTTCACGATAAAGTGAGCACTTTCGAAGTCAACCTTAGAAAAAAAGTCACTGCCTGACCTGCGTATATTTTACCGGGCGCACCGAGTGGCATACGACCAGTAAAGTTGGTAACGATGGGCGAGAAGTAGTTCAATATCTTAACGTAGAATAAAAATTGTCAGGTAACCATTTGTGATACGTCTAATTATTTCTTTCGCTTTCTGTTTTTTTATTCATTCAAGTGTAAAAATTAGCATACAGGCATTTGTAAAATATTTACTTTGCTAATGATTTTACTGTTTCACTTCACCGACCCATGAATAAAGTGATGAGGCCTATGACAATGTTAATTTTACATAAGGCGGAAGAATACACAACGTATATACAAGTATATCTTAAACAAGGCTTTCAAAAGTTCTCATTTTACAGTGAACAGCCTATACTAGGCGTTACCAACACACATTTTTCCTTTCTGTCTACGTTTATATCAATTATAAATTAAATATTACAAATTATGAGTACAATATACACATTGACTGGGAAATTTTGCGAATTAATTTTAGGACAAGCTAGACATCAAACACACGTTATATTTCGGTTGTGTGCTTGAAGTTGGATCACAGCTCGTTAGACGCATCCAGGTGAACTCTGAGCCAATAAGATACTTGCAAGGAAACAAGTAGCGAATCCCGTATCACCTAGGCTGAAGTAAAACGGGCTAGACGCACTGAGGCAGCAGCCAATGAACGGAAAGCAAAGGCTCGAAAATACATACGACCGTGCAGTCCAGCCTACAGGTCATTTAACCCTTTGAGGAGTATGCACGTGTGTGTGTATGTGTGTATATATATATATATATATACCCTTGACGACTTTTATCATACTTTTACTGTCTGGACGTTGTCGTAATCTAAGTCAACAATTACAACCAGTCAACTCTCCAGTTCCTAAGAATGAAACTGTTATCCTTAATGATTTCTCAAACGAACACGATGGATTGTAAACCATGTCACCTCCGTAGGAACACATTAACTGTAACACAATCAACGAGCGTCTCCACTGGTGGTCGGCTAGCCAATAATAAATGTTCCAGAGTAGAGTAAGCGTGTACGGTGTAGCCAGGACCAATAAGACGATGTTAAGTGGAAATACATAGGCCAACATGACTGACATTGCTGTAGTGGAGACTATAGGCAGTTCACGTAAACCTTTTCCTTTGTGCCAGTAAATTTGTGCAGTCTTTAAAGGGTTAAAACTCGAAATCAGCCTGCCCCTAAATATAAGTAAACGTTGAATAAGCCCGTTCGGCGACACATTGATTTCCGATTTCAAGTGTTGCAATGACGTAATTTATTTATTTTTTTTTTTTCGTTTACGCTGTACTTGTGCTCAGCCTTTGTCTTGTAAGTAGTGAACAACGCGGTAGCGTGCTCGACGATATTGACACTAACCAATAGTGCTGAGAAGGTGCAGAAGATTCCACAAATCAGATTAGCCACAGAGAAATTCTGGGCACTGACGTGATCTGCAACGTTGTACTCTGCGATATTTACGAAAGCGGTGGAACATGTTTTAATGTTCCGAAGTTGCAAACTTTTGTCAGAGAGAACTGAGAATGCATTAAATTCCCTGACACTGTAAAAACCAAATTTTTCTATTAGGAATCCTCCAAGACTGTTAAGATATGGACAGTATACATGATTATTGACACTATATATATATATTTATTTATTTATTTAACGCAAGTAAAATAAGTTTGTTAGTAATTATATTAGGAATTTGAAATATAATTTCACAGCAGAGCAATATAGTTTCCAGGGCAAGGAAATATTCTCAGTAATATTCGGATTCTGACTGCAACCTCTGGAAATGTAATAAACTTTCATAGTATTCTGATGTTGGCACTAGAGTTGGTTTCACGATTATCTGTCAAACGCTTTCAGAATTTACCGGTAAATTGTTATTATTCTTGAGATTCTCAATTCGCCATAGTTAATTCAATAAGTCATTTCCCATAAAAAATGTAAAAAAAAAAAACATATTTTATAACGTTCCATTTTAAAATGGTAGGCCTAAGTTGTGATGAAATGATAATTTCGATAGTGCATGGGAATAAATGAGGTCCCTAGTTCAAAAGAAATGTATTTGTCAAAAATATGTAAATGACTGCAGTAAACAACTTAAGTTAATCGTACTTTAATAATAAATTACGTTATAAGTAAAATATACACAATAGAAATGCCAAGAAACACTCGCTGTCACAACAAACAAATTTTAGTTGATTCGTTTTCTCGGTAACTATTTTTGATTAAAAATGTCATTGACTTATGACAATTGAATGTAGGGACTTTTCCAGTACGATAAAGCATAACAACTTTATGTTGAATTGCACTGAGTATTATTCACCAATCTCAATAATATCAAAAATGAAGTTTATGAAAATATAAAACAAATTTACATGGCCCAAAGTATTTTATTTAGTCCACTATTAAGAGTAGTAGGATTATGGGGAGAATTATTTGGCAACGTAATTGCATGCTGTTAATTTTCCGACAAACACAGTAAATAGTTCTCTAAATAATATTTCACCAACTTTACACATTTTCATTTTTAGAATAGCTGGTCTTCGAATAAAAGTTCGCACCAGCACTACCAACTTACTGAAAATTCCCCATCATGAACGAAGGGAGTGGAACTAAACTACGAATCTGAGTCCATCACACGTCAGTTTTTAAACCAACAAAATGCTGCACAAAGCGCGAGACATCGCTTCGGCAATCAAAGTCTGCTAACGGAAAAAAAAAAACCCTACGCGTATAAAAAAAATTGGCGGTTTTATTAATTGGGCGTACTGACGAGCGCGAGCATCGAGTCCTGTATCAAGTCGTACACATTTCTCGCGCTCTCCCGTTTTGCTGCGCCCAGGGACGAATTTCGTGTTGAACTCATTTCGTCTGGCATTAATTTTTTTGTGAGCGGCCTCTGTTTCCTAATTGTACGTGAGTTCGCGAAGCCGGAAATTAATGTTTTTACTAGTTGTTTGGCAATGCTGTGCGGTTCACACCTGACGCCTGAGGACGGGGGGGGGGGGGAGATAAAACATGCCGGAGCCATCCACACTTTAGCGTTATTTTATCGACGATTCGTCAGATGTACCACAATGAAACCTGTCGAGTCACGGTTGATTAGCGAAGCGAGAAACGCGGGATTCTGCGATGCGAGATAACCTATGTTTGTTTCATTGCTTTAATAATTAAAAAAGACCGTGTTCGTATCCCCCTTTTTTTATCCTGTCAATTACGGATGGGACACTGTAGGCTCGTGAAAATGCCAGACACCATTAAAGAAGAATAACTGAACTGTTCATCAATCACTCTTATCATCCCGAGCGTAAAAAAAAAAAAAAAATAACGAGTCCTCTTTTAGAAGTTGAGCCCATTTCTCCCGGTTAGTTCCGAATTTGGCGGTCAAGGATCTTCTCTTAGTGTAATAGCACCCGGCGACAACAAGCGAAGGTAGAATAGATTTCCATTAAACACGCGCATGATGTTGGATGGTTTAAGGGCGGGGGAGGGATGGAAATCGGTTTGTGGCGGTCCGGATTAAAGTAAAATAAAAAAAAATAAAAATCTGCTAGGGGGAGACAGAGAAGGGAGAACGAGTTGTTCAGAATCGATTCGGTTGCACGAAAGCTTTTCGCGTATCTGTCAGTCCACACTTTCCGCATCGCTCCTATCGTTGTGAATAACCGCCCCCGTTTCAATCCTCCAAACCTCTTTTTTTTTTCTAGTCACTCCCCCTCCCTTACGCGAACACCCTTTCGACCACTTTTGTCCCTACCTCCCCCCCCCTTCCTTCACCAGTCACTTTACAGTCACTCGTCACTGTCCGCATGAAACTCGTAGAGCGCTTGCGCGCAAACATGTTCGCTGCGTCGGTGATTTACGTGCGTTCGGAACGACGCTGTGAACAACGAGCAGCCACCCCCCCTCCCCCCACCCCCTCCACTATGCCCCCCCCCCCCCCGCAAAGCCGTAGCTACCGCGTCATTGGTTGCGTGAAATATCGCCCCTGGCTTCGGCCAGGCCGGGCAAAACAATTGACAAAACAAATGAGCTTCATTCATATTTACGCCGATCACGTTAACCGTTTCTTTCCCACGTTAATTTACTATCTCTAGCGTTGCAAATCGGAAATTGTTTTGATGCGTGCTACACCTAAGTTGGCAAGAACTTTTATAGTTATCACAGCCAATAAGCTGTAGTCTTTGTGTGGGGACATGCAAGATTCGCGTTATTTTTCGCTGCAGGCTGAACTCTAACATATTGTTTGCTAGTTCGACTTCTGTCATTGGTCGACAACTCGTGTAGCAAGTTTCAAGGTCGCGTTTAGCAAATAGCGAAGTCTCGACGGTAGAGCAACCAATCTACAGTGAAGTGATCGCGCAGTTAAAAGACGCCGTACAGTTCCCAGTGGCCAATGAAATCGCGAATAGCTCTCAGGTATGTACAGTGCAGTGAATCGTAAATAATAACGCAAAGTTTGCATATCTCTAGTGATCAGTGATATGAACCAATCATAGCGCGGAGCAGAAGCACGGGTTAGGAACCAGTTACCCGCAGGGAAGATCATTAGGCAACGAACCTCGCAGAGTACAGCACCGGTCAAATGTAAGTTTCCTGTGCAACATGTCGACGATTGCCTACACTGGGCACGAAAGGTTTGAACTGCGTTGCAGTGTGTTTGAAATCCTGGTTTATTTAACAGAACTAGTAAACGTCCCCCCAGTATTTTTACCTGCGAGAAAACATCATACCCCATACGAGGAAGGAATGATAGCTCTACAATATAGTTATCAACGGCTTTTACAGACTGTCGTCTCTTAAAACATACTAGCCAGACACAAGTCGAACTACGATAAAAGCCTGTATTGATCTTTGCTGCAGAATTTTCATCAATAAAATTATAGCGTCACTGCTGGGAGTGCCATAGGTACACGCGGCACTACAATAACACTGCATACCAGTTCAGTCCCCTGCGCGTAGAGGCGATGGCGCTCCTGTAGCGAGTACCATTGTAACACTTACAGCTCCTGCGCTTCTCACAAAAAAAAAAAAAAAAAAAAAGGAAGGAAAAAAAAACGATGCAGGCAGGGTGATGTAATAAACGTACGAGAGCGGACCGGACATATAGTACAGAACAGATACATACACAGATGCTAAATTGCGGGGAGTTTCAACTCGTGTAGGCGCGCCCAGTCCCTGGTTGGCTGTGCGAAAGTTATGGAACGGGCCTTGTGTCTGATTGGCTACTACGTACTGCAAAAGGTTCCCTGTCGGAATAGCCGAGGTTTGTTCCACTCAGGTTGGGGAGCTCAATGCTTTTAGTTCGGCAACCAGAAATTTCGCCCGCCATGATCCACTGATGTACCATGTGTACCGGATTACCCCGCCTTTTTTTATGTAAGTAAACGGGACAAATTAAATTTTCTTACGATAAATGTCGTTGTGTGAACTCTTCCGAGTTGTGTTAGACCCTACATGAAGAGTAAAATTTGTTTTTTTTTTTTTTTTTTTCGCACTAGAGTGGAAATGCAACGAAATATATTCACATATCGTTAGATATTCTGTCGTAAATCGTTTAGTAAAACGATGATTTCGACACCTGAAGAATTTTCCGAGTTCAATGACCTGCAGGCCAGACTCTACTGTATTATGTATGTACATATTTTAATGTGCGCACTGAGTGACATGCGCACTGTAAAGTTGGTAACGATGGTGGGAAAGTAGTTCCGTATCTTAAAAGTCGAATAAAAAGTATAAGTTAACCATTTGTGATAATTTAAATTATATCTTTCGCTTCCTGTTATTTTTTTTTTTAATGTGGCGAAGTGTAGAAATGAGCAGATTTGTAAAATATTTACTTTCTTAATTATTTCCCAATATCAACTTGACGGACGCATGAATGAAGTGAAGAGGCCCATGGCAATGATTAATTGCGCGTACTGTAGAAGAATCCACAACCTGCATACAATTCGACACTGAGCAAAGCTTTCAAAAATGCTCAGTTTACCGTGAACAGCCTGTAGCGATAAACGTTGCGGCGAAGTTGTTTTCTAACTGTGTGTTGAGGACATAGACGCTTGAAACATTTCAATAACTTCCTGTTCAATTCGTCTGCGAGGTCAGAGCTACTGCGCTTACAATTGGCGCCGAGCATAAAAGAAGGCGGGGGGCCGTCTACTCACCACTCTCCAGCCAGCAGGGATGCCACCTATCTGGGTGCTTGTCACTATTTCACTTTCTAATAAGTATTAGTAATTTACTGTAGACTGCTTACCTCGTTATTTTTTAAATTTTATCAACTTTTTCAGGAGAAATTATTTTATTCAAATATTTAAAACGCATTAAATAATGTTCACAAAATTACATGAGTTAATGCACAAACTTACAACGTACACTACGAAAGGAGGAGATAGGAATAGAGAGATAACATTGGTACTGTACCATAAAGTTTTAAACTTTCCTTACCTTACGGAAAAATAAGATGGCGTATATGGTTCTTACACTTGTAAAGAGAGAATGTTTGGTTGATTATATGTATATGAATATATGATACACCAAGGTAAAGTAGAGCGACAATCCGGCAGGTACTCGAATTTTATTACTGCCCTGCTCACTGTTATCTGGTAAGCATTTTTGTTATAAATTACTAACATTAAATTTCTTGCCAGAAATCCTGCCATACCTTATTTACTGCTGTCTATTTTAAGGTCGATTGTAGACTTGCCACGCTCTAAGGTTGAATCAGGGTGCATTTTATTGTTTAAATAAGTTAACAGCATCTTACTTATTCAACAGCCACTTCAATCATTTGAACTGATAAATCATTTTTAAAATGTCAGTTTTCCTTCACTTATTGATTCAGTAACATTTCCCGCTGATTCTCAACTATTTCATTCGCTGTTTTTCAGTTATTTGTTATTTGACTGATAGATTTGTTATACAAAGTTTAATAAATCAAATTAGAGCGAAAACAATTAATAAAACCCGTTATGTTATATATATATATAACGTGAGAATCATCTTTTACTATATGAGATAAAATGAACATTTAGTCTTTCATTTCGTTTCTAAGCCTTTCAATTTATTTTCACGTAATAATCATAGTCCTCGGATTGAAGGTTAAAACTGCATTAAATTTGGTGAAATGATTTCACTCATATCTACTGACTGTCTTAAGAATCCTATTGTTACCAGTAAAACTAAAAACGAAAAGATAGGACATACACTTTAAAGCTACATATTTTCGTTGAAGACTTAATATATATTGAATACTTTTCTGTTTGCAGTCAACGTTTGATAGGTAGCTCGAATGGCAAGGTAAAGCTATGGAGGAGGGACACTGAGGACTCAAATATTAATCACCACAAGTAATTTTTTAAATTACTTTAAATTGCACAATACAAACCGTGACTATCAGAAATATGTTTATTTCTCGTAATGATTTGGCTAAAATCAACAAAAACGATATTTAATTCGTCGCGGGTCTCAGTGGACTTCTTCCACTGGAAAAAAATAGTAGTTTGCCACTAAGTTTAAGTGGAGTCATTCTCACTGATTCGTGTTGTTTAATTTCGCTGCGAGTCAGTTGATTTACACTGATTCGAAATTAGAGTGCAGTTTCCGCATGTCAGCGTTTAACTTCAGATAACATTTAGACAAGTTTCAAGAGGGTAGAACATTATCTCTCCTCTAGTTGTGCCAGAAATATAAGAGAAACTCGATGGATTCAATAAGCAGGTCCAGGGAGTGAAGTGAGTGAGTGAAGAGATTTGGGCGGGTCTTAACATCGAGATCTTGAGAGCTGATAGTATATGTAGTATTCGTAATGATACATTTTAATGGTACTACTTTCATCAAGTCAGTATATCCGAGATCCTTTTTTATGTTATTGTAATTCAAATGAATGCTTTGGGCACATTAGAGCTTTACATTTTGTCCTGGTCAAACCTTTTTGTTAAAACATGTCGGGCGTGATTTTTCTAGAAGAGAGTTTCTGGCGCGCTTTCATGTTTCCATTCCGTCGTTGTTCGACTTATTCATATTCAAGGCGGACTCGGAATATTATACATGTCCCTGCGCTGTGGTGCTTTACTCTTAGGACTCTTTTTGTATGTAAACACGCTGACTCTACTGCGGTCGAGAACAGCATGTAAATGTTCTTTTTTTTTGCAAACGAACCCAGCATGTGGAATCATTAAAATTTTTACAAAAGGCCTTTAGACAGAACCAGGGGTTCTTAACACTTTGTAGACTATGCTCGAGTGTAGCTCGAGCAAAGCTAATTTGGACTTTTCTTTGTTGTTGAGAACAGAACTCGCACGGATGTGCAGTCTTTGTTGGGCTGTTGTTTAACACAACTACAATAAACCCACAACGCAGTAACAATGATATTCTTTGCAATAGAATTTCATTTTGTTATAGCCACTCAAAAGGATATGGTTGATTGTAAATCCTTTTATACGATAAAGGACATTTGATTGGGCCAATATCAGCTCGGCTCTCCATTGGCTGATGACCGGCCAATAATGAACGCTGTAAAGTACAGGGTAGTGTCCGGTGTGGTATGGACCAATAGGACGATGGTGAGTTCTAACATAGACACCAACAGAACCGGTGTTCTTGCAGTAGTGGATATAGGTGACTCACTTCTTATTTGTCTTAAGTGCCAGTAAATGTGTGCATACCTCAATGTATTAAAGTTTGTGATTTCACCGACTCCTTAAAGGTGATGTAGGCCTACATCGAACATTTTGCCGGAAGACCAATCGTTTCTTGAATAAAAGCTACGAAAATATTTCCACGCATACAACCTATTTACTTTTCATTATGCAAATAGTTCAAATCTTAAGTACAGTTCACAACAAATTTGTCAAAATTCCGCTTTATTGATAATAAAATAAAATTCACAGTTGTAGTACATTTACAACATTTTTATTAAAAGTAAATAATGTAAGTTTCACTTGCGGACCGCTGTCTCCAAGGTCACAGTTTCAGAATCGCTAGTCTACATTGTAATTTTTTTTGGACTTTGACAAACGAAAGTTGGGAAACTACACTGTGTGGAGAAAAACAAGAAATATTTAATACTTCGTCACAGTTTTTGCATTGTTTAGATGTGTTATTGTTTTCCACTTCGAGCATCGCTTCCATTTTATTTATAAGAAAAATAAATAGTAAGAAAAAGAGAAAAATGGATTTTACCTAATTTAGCATATTTGGGATAAAATTTACTGAATTTTCTGCTTGATTTCTTGCATTTTTGGTCTAAATTTTATTGATTTGATGCGTTCACTATTCGTGCAGAATTTTTGGGGGGCTGAAATTCGGCGAAAAAAGCTTGATTTTGGGGTGAAATTGCTTGAAGTCCGAGGAAAAATCATGAAATTTGGGTCGAAATGTTGTGTCCACTATTCATGCAGGATTATTTCGGGGCTGAAATTCGACGAAAAAATCTTTATTTTGTGGTGAAATTTCTTGATTTCTTGGTAAAATTGCTCGATTTTCGATTATAATTGCTTGTTTATTTAGAATGAAAATCCTGCTCGGCCATTTCTGAAAAAGTGATAAATTTACTTGATTTTGGAGTAAAAATGCTTGATTTTCGATGAAAAATTTTTTTAAATTGAAAATTGGTAAGAATGGTGCTTCTATAAACAAGAAAAAGTAGCTTGAAAATGGGAAAATTTCTTGAATTTTGGGTTAAAAAGCTTGATTTTTGGATGAAAATGTGAGATGAGCCAGAATCGGCCTTTTACATCTACTGAGGAGCTAATAAGAGAATCGCGGACAGCGTGTTTCGGATATTACACAAGTACACTTCTCAAGAGACCGGAAAGATACATACCCGGAGCAAGAGGAGTATCTTCATAAGGTAAAGTTGTCGTGTGTACTCACAACTGCAGTTTTGCCTAAGAGTTCTTGACGATATTCAGTCATAGCTGAAGTACTTACTCAAGTTTATAGTTAATTAACTAAATGTGGTTGGCGTATTTTCTGCGTTACAGATGTATACTCCTCAACAGACCAACACGATACATATCCAGTAAAAGGTGAGTATCTACATGTAAAATGTGAACATCTGAAGTTTTGCCCAAGAGTTCCTGATTAAAGTTCCATCATAGCTAGCATGCATATATAAGTTTTTTTTAAGTGGGTATGCTCTTATTGGGCAATGTGAATGTATAAGTGATTACCTTTGATTTTACTTTAAATCTAGTTGTTTTAATTTTAGGCTTTAGTTTGATATCAAGACCACACAACTTTCCTATTTTTTGCCTGGTTACAGCAGCCCCTTGTATGATTTATTATAGCCTCCTTGGAGAATTGACCTATCTTTACCTCTTATTATTGGTTTATTAATTGCATCTAATACTATCTCCAGTTAGCACAAGGTAATGGCATGGTATGGTTGATCCTGCTATCCACCCAGTTCTAAACACTTCCTGACACTCCTAGATTCTTCTATGAGTTATACAGGGGCAAAAAATGCTAACTATGATTATTATATTATTACACTTTCATTCCCTCAGTTCTGACATTTAGAGCAGACGAAGGACATTGGGCCTCTTTTCGATCTCCCTCCCCAAGTTCAAGTATTTTATTTGTTCCTTAATCTTGTTTACTGAGTAGGAGGTACATGAATTCCGGGGATTATTTTGAAAGCAGCCTAGCCGTTTCAGTTCTTTACATGCTCCGACCACAACTATTCTCTCATTGGTTGCTACCATAGTGAGAAGCTTCCTTTTCATTCTATTTTGTTGCATGTAATGTTGTCACATTTCTTCCTGTTAATTACTAGCCTAAAGAGCACTTGAGGGTGTGTCCGAACAGCTGTAATCCGATTATGAAAGGAACACATGTGCATGTGTTCCTGAAGTTCAACATGCCACTAAAATAATTTGCGAAATTTATGAACTGCTGCTAATAAGACATATTCCTTGAGATTTGCCTTAGTCTGCATTTAAGAATGGAGTTGAGTACGGATATCTGAAGTGTGTGTATTGGGCTTTACACAGGTATAAGTTGTTTACTATTAACTGAACACATTTGAAATCAACCCCTGAAAAATGTCACTACCCATACTTGCATTCATTTTAACAGGCACTCTGACTAGCGTGCGCCCAGTAAAGTTGCTAAATATAGAGGGGAATTAGTTCCAGGCCTAGATGCTGAATTACAAGTGTTGGGTAAATAATCGTGAATACTGAAATAATTTATTTTTCTCCCTGTTTTTAATGAATATATTTTTAATAATTAGTTGATTTTTAGAATACTTAATTTTCTCATAAATTTTGCAATTTTACTTTACCGACGCATGAATGAAGGGATCAGGCCCAAATAAATGTTAGTTTTACGTATTGTATAATAATATACAATGCTCCAAAACGTACATCTTCAGCAGGGCTTTTGATAATGCTCAGTTTACCATGAACAGCACACACAATCCTGGATCAACAGAACAACATGATACGTACCCGGGACCGTTAGCCGCCGACAGCGAGGCTGCAGCGGCTGCAGCCGCTGCCGCGGCAGCGTAGTTCTCATAGAGGCTGTAGACACCTGGATGCGCGCCCACGGCGGTGAGGTCACCCTGTGGCTGTGGCACCTCCTCCCCTGTGGCGGCACACAACAGCATTGGCTCCGCTCCTCCGGAGGCCACGCCCACTTCCCCCTCCCCGCGCGCAGCCAGCACGGACAGGATGGAACCTGCACGGTGCGGTTGGAATGGCTGCGCGTGGTGTTTGGTGAGGCCGTCGACCGGGGACAGGTGGCTGCCGGGCGCTGTGATTGGCGGGCCAGCCGCGAGGTGTGGGTGCGCCCGCAGACGGCTCAGGATGGAGCCCGCGGGGTGGCCTTGGAACACTGCACTCACACACACCACCACCCCATAGTCACCAACATGAGTTTAAGACGGCATGGTACATAAATTAACGCTTCATATGGTAACTGAAGTTTGCAAATTTCTGGAAGCCAACTTAGAAGACTCAAAAAAAATTCTTAGGGGCACCTGTTTTACACGAAAAGATTTCAGGACAAATTGTGTTCCAGAGCAGTTTAGTTTACAACCACTTTCGTGATTGGATCGTCTGAATTGTTACGCATCATATCTGTCTGCCTGCGAATCACGGACGGTCGGTATCGGAGCAACTTAATTCTGGTTGGCTCGCTCATGTAACGGACTGTTTTCACACGACAAGCGGCCAACAGTCAAATGAAGACTGCAATTTGCATACAGGATATTGAAAACTAGCCTCTGCGTAAATCTTTTCGTGAAAAACTGGCGTCCCTAACAATCCTATATGACAGTTTGTGACCACTTATAACATTATATATTCCTTTAATGTGATGTCATACGACACTAAAATATGCAAATTTACAAAGTAAGAAACAGATCGACAATAATGTATGATATTGACAAATGTTTGCTCATGAAGTTAATGAAAAATGTTATCTATGTCTACAGTTTCCAAGGTTTTCTTTATTCACTTCCAAAAAACCTGTAGAACTTAGTTAACATGTTTACTGTTCATTTGTGTACTTCACTCTCTTTACACACTGGTTCACTGTTAAGAAAATATTTTCGAAAATTTTGGTTTCTTATTACTTTCTACCCATTTTTTACCCTTCCATGTGAAATAATCAACAGCGTTAAAGGACCTAGAGACTTATATCTGCGAATCAGTCGTATCACTGTAAATTGGGTTGCCTGCCTTTATCTGAGTACATAAGTGATTCAGATCTTTTCGAAAAACAATCTATTAAAAGTAAACTAGTGGTATTATTACGATCATGTACATATCCTAATGCCACAGGCTAATTAATATATGAATGTGTTTACATAGTAAAGATGACTTATTTTTCTCAGAAGTGCACTAGTGAAGTGCCTGAGTTAGATTACTCCAATTCTTTTATTCGTCTGTAAGCTCTGACATTCATGAAGAGAAAAATTAAAAAAGTGAAGAAGAGAACACATACTGTTCATTTCATGATGAACACCTGATCCAACGACTGGGGCAAACACATTTGACTGGCTCTCGAACTCATCTCCCTCAAGCCCGTTTCCGAAGGTAATTGGAGTAATTTATTTAGTTTTCTATCCACCTCGTTTGACATTTCCAATTACTTTCTTCATGTACAATTTTTAAACCCGACAGTCTTCTTTCATAGAGACCACATGTACTCATCTGTGCTGGCCTGTGTCCTGTAATTAACTTCTACCTTCATAATGTGAATGTTCTAATCCATGTTGATGAATGGTCTATTTCAGTGACAAGTCACACATAAACATTTTTTTTTCTCTGGATCCGCCTTTTAGCAAACGTGAGTACTTTTAAAGAAACATCTCTCGTCTGAGGGTTCATCATCCAGTGTTCAAGATGCAGGAGAAGCTACGCCGTTTCATGGAGCTACACGCAGCAACAAATACAGCAAACTGGTTCCTTCCTACAGAGAATGTCCGATTCCTAGAGACCTGCAAAATTCGCATTATTATTTGGGGACACGTTAAACTTCAAACACGTGTACCTTTGCAATAAGTGTGTCATTGGAACATACATTATTTGACACGCCCTTGGTAATTCCGCACCAGTAAATTAAAATTTCACAATTGTGTAGTCCAATCACATGCAGTCCAGTCAAAAATGGAGTGACTTCACATCCATGAAACAGCCAATGGAGAACATACGCTGGCTCGAGTATATACAGCACTGTGAAGTTTAACCTGATGCCAAATAATAACGCGAATTCTGCAGGTCTCTACCGATTCCTTCCTAGTTCCTGCTTCTCAGATATCGCTGTAGACGAGGCGTTAAGCTTAACCTACCTACGAAGTAACCAAGGTGGGACGAGGTGTACATATTTGTCATTACAGCTCAGCTAAGTTCAGACTGGTGTAATGCATACAATATGGTGCAGCCAAGCTTGGATGGAGTGGAATTGAGTGGAGAGATATGGGCGGCTCGTAACATCGAGATCTTGAGAGCCGATGAGGGTGAAGTGAGGGGAGAATGGAGCAGCACCGGAATGAAGAGGTGGGGAAAACGGGAGATCCCCGAGAAAATCCGCCGACCAACGGCTTTGTCCGGCACGATTTCCACATGCGAAAATCCAGGAGCGATACTGTCGATAATCGAGAGTGGTTCGCCTTTGTGAGAGGCGAGTGGTCTTCTGCCACTACACCACCGCGGACCATAGCCTCGGGTGGGATACGAACGTCAAAACCACGGAGAAACTGTTGATGCCACGGTGGTGTAGCAGATAGAGCTCTCGTCTCTCTTTCTTCCCCCTCTTCTTGCATTCCGGTGCTGCTCCATGCTCAACTCGCTTCGCCCCCGTTGGCTCTCACGACTCCGATGTTCAGAGCCACCCAAATATCTCCACTCCGCGGAGAAGCTAAAGTAAGACGATGTGTGCATATTCAACGGTACAGCACAGCTAAGGTCGGGCGGGGTATAGATACATACATACCATGGCGCAACCAATCTTGGGTGGAAAACAAACGTCAGCATCACGGAGGAGCCAAGGTAACGGGGTGTATAAGTCTGACGTGATAGCACAGCTAAGGTCGGGTGGTGTATACAGTACACATCACGACAGAGCCAAGCTCTGATGGGAAACAAACGTTAGCATCGCGGAAAAGCTCAGGTAGGATGGTGCGTATACATCTGACATCACGGACATCACGGAGACATCACGGACATACGTCAACATCACGGAGAAGCTAAGGTAAGACGGGATGTATACATCTGACATGACGACACAGCTAAGGTTGAACGTGTACCGAGTATACATCAAGTGACAGCCAGGCTCAGATGGGAAACAAACGTCAACATCACGGAGAAGCTAAGGCAAGACGGGGTGTATACATCTGACATCACGACCACAGCTAAGGTCATGCGGGGTATAGTTTCACCAACTGTACCAACCTGCGGCGCCTGTGAGAGGGATGGCGTGAGGCCTGGCTGCGGCAAGCCCGCGGAAGGCGGGGTGCAGCATCAGCTGCTGCTGGCTGTAGAGGAAGCCGCCTGCCCCCGCCGCAGCCGCAGCCGCCGCCGCCAGCGGCCTGGCGCGGCCGTTCTGCTGCTTGGAGGCGGCGGACGGGGGCGGCGTCCCTCCCACGCTGTGTCTCTCAGAGGCGAGCACCTCCGCTCCCGGCAGCAGCGGAGAGTTGAGCAGCTGCATCTCCCGCATCTGTTCCTGCCGGATCTCGTCGTTGTAGTCCTGCGACAGCGAACCAAAACTTACGTCTATCTACACTGACAAAAATTTCTTTCAACATAGAAGTTGCAACAAAACAGTTCTGCAATCGGGTTTCAGGGTACTCTCTAAAAACTTTTTCCTTACTGCAACATGCGATTTGTTTCCGCAAAGAAATTTGTAATTAAATATGAACAACCGCGAAATAGGTGTTCGTGGTTTAAGCTACAGTTTCACTTATGTGTGTCCAGGAAAACAGTGTCTAAAGAGCCTACTATTTACAGACAGGAAAAATTCGCGAGTTCACTGGCCTGTAGGCTAGACTGCACAGTCGTGTGTACAATAACGCAGATAAAGTTCACTCATTAGTTGCTTGCTGTTACAGTGGAAGGCAATGGCTGGGCCTGCTTTTTATCAGATGTTTCATATTGTCTCAGAGTTCTCCAGGAGGCGTTAAATAACGCGAGTACCAATTGCAATAGTAACCTGAACTAAAGAGTTTTGGGATTCTAGCTTGACCCATGATGAATTTGCGAATTCTTCGAGTCTCTACTCGCGTTCAATTTCAAAATATTGTTATGATCAGCATTCCGCCAGGCAACCACGCGACCCCTACACAGCCTCGCACCATTACCCGCCTAGCTGTGGTGCTACGCGGGTGGTATAGCCACGAATGCAGGAAGGGGCTGACAAAGAAAATTGAACTTGAAGAAGGTTACAAGAAATAATCAGGAACGGAGCCTCCTTTGTATACAATTTCAAATGCCTCAAGGCCACGTCCTGTCGTAAGTAAGCACTGCAACTACAATGGAAAATAGCATACACAAACCTCGGGCTTATTCTGTTTCTTTGGTATCTCAAGCGGTGACTATATTTTTAATACAGCAATCTGTTCAGGAAAGATACAGCATAACCGTTATAGTTTAAAACACTGTTCTATATAAGAAAAGTACCGTAAGGGGATGATTATCTACGACGGTTTATGCTGAATTTGACCCTTTTAAAAAACGACATTTGTGTTTTAATAACAATGTTTTAAAAAAAATTGGCAACTAAATATCGGCCTTCACTTACATCCTGTAAAAAAATATTTTCTTTCAAATAGTCCATATTTTTATAAAAATCATAACAGACACAACTGCTTGCAAAGAGACCCGTGTGACAACCAGGCAGGGCCCTTAAAAATGAATTTAAAGTATTTCTAAGCATCGTTAGTAAAGAATAAAATAAATACAATATTAATAATTAATTTTAATTTTAATTTCTGGCGACTACTACTACGATGAGGCCAGTGAATTAAGTCTGATGAGCAACTAGTCATGTGGTTTCAGAGCCCATCATAACAAATTAGATGCAGCGCCTTTTGTCTTGCCCTGCTTAATGGCGTTCAGATATTACTCTATGCCATTAAGCAGGGAAATACAAAAGGCGCTGGATCTAATGTGTTATATGGGCTCAAAAACCACGTGGGTAGGTGCTTAGCAGACTTATTTCACACCGATTGTTGAAAAGTGTCCCTCCTCCTTTGAATTGAGACCGCAAATGAATCCCTAGGGGCCGGTTGCACCAACATCTTCCCCGATCCGAGATCGAATGATCCTAGTTCCGAACCAGGATCCAGTTTGATCTTGGGTCCAATGTAAAAGTGTTGCACCAATGAAATTTCATGATTCTGGATCTCCGATTTGTCGATATTAGTTCCAAAGTGAGAGATCAAGATTAAGAATGAGACAAATTTCGCTATTGGTTCGTGATATATGATGGCATGGAAGTAGGCGTATTTTTCACTGTTGATAAAACTAGATGTGCGATGTTTTATTTGTTTTAAGTGAATTATTGTTGTACGAATTTTACTGAATAATATTCAAGTGCGTATATTGTTGTAATTTCCCAAGAAAACTATCGAACGTAGTTCTATCTGTTGGCGTATTTTCAAACTACATTTGTCAACGATAGCTGATTATCTCGGATAAAGAAATTGAGCTGGCAATTTCGGCGGTTCGAAATGAACTTAATCTCGATCTCCAGTCCAGCTCCGAACGCGAATGGTGCAACAGTTTTCTGCGTCAGTCTTAGATCCGATCTGGGATCGAGTTTCGAACCACAATGGTGCAACCGGGCATAAGATGGACCAGCAATTGGATGTCAAAGCAACGGGGAGCGGGAGTATCGACAGAAAATCCACTTGGCAAAGGCAACGTCCGCCACATTTCTTACAGCTGAGAACGTGGGTGGCAGGTCGGGCAGGAGAGACAGCCTTCCATGGCTTCCTCTTCTACAATCTTAGTAATGCTTGTCCTTACTCCTGGGTTGTGGTGTTATCGTACCCACTGGTTATATATATGTAGGCTACATATCCAAAATATTATGTGGCAACGTATTTTCCAAAACTTCTTAGTGCCTTCCCGCATTTTTATTTATTTTTATTATTTATTTATTTGATATTATCGATTGCGAACGGAAGGCATTATAAGTACACTTAACACTTCAATATTATAAACGAAAATACCATAGAACACAAGATAATACGAATTATTCTGTTAATTTATATGCATATGCCATCCGAATTTGTGGCGCTATGTCGAACATGCATATTACAATGCGAGTAGATTTTTAATACAATATGTTACCTATGAACATATTTACTTACATATTTTCATTTATATGTTTAAAAACATTTTCCGACTGATTTACTCGACTATAGGCTATTCACAGTAATGCGAGCACTTCTGAAAGCCTAATCATTTAGAATAATAGCTGCTAAATATATTCTACTTTAGCCTTATACGTTAGCTTCCAAGTGCAGTGGAATATACACACGTTGTTTATTAATTTAATGGCAATATTTACTTAAAAAAGGTGGTTAAAGAATCAAAAATGGCTGAAAGGATAAAGTAACCATAGCCTCAAAAAAACCTCTCTTTACCGTGAACAGCCTATAGTTAGATATTCACCAATGCAAGAGCGAAAATTTCAAATTCATTAATTTTAATTGGTTTTATTAATCTAGTAATATTATTGGTTTCTTTGACGGGATTTGGTTGTTTGTTTATTTCTTGTATGAACTAGCTGCTTGCAGATGAATATCAGACGTTCTATACCAGGTCTGCAGATCACCCACTGGCCCAGGCAAGTAAGAAATAGCTTCACTCACATACGACAGCCAATAGTGGAAATAAAACTGCTGACATGTTTAACGTACAATGTAAACTGGGAAATAAAATTTTCGCAAAGAAATACTACTATAGGCTAATTATAATAGATTGAGCTCTTTTGAAATCAACCTTTGAAAAACTCCGTGTCCGTAAAATATATGTTTTAATGACCCACTGTCTGACTTTCTCCGTAAAAGTGGCAGTGGTGAAGGAAGAATAATTCCGTGAGTTAACGTCCTTTTGAAACTGTAATATTTAAATTTGTGAGCATTGAATTGGTCTAAAGCTGTTTCTAATGGTTTTATGAACAGGATAATAAGAATTAGTGTATTGGCAAATTATTTTCTACTCTATGAATTTCGCTTTACATTTGATCGAGCGTACGAATTTAGTGAGTGGGTCCATTGCAATGCTAAGTTTGCAGACGGCGGAAGAAATTAAAATAAACAGAAATTACGTTAAAAACCGGATGATGCTTGAGCCAAATAATTTTCACGTCGAAATAAAATTTGAAATCAAGAAAATTTAAGGCAAAGTATTCCTGTGCTGGAACGCTCGGCCTAATAAGACAAGCACTGTGCATGCACGCCATTTTTGTCCAAGCTTACGTTTGCTTTACTTAAATTATATTACAGCATAAAATGGGTCTTCCACAAACCACAAATAGCTTCTTTAATGCTGATACTTAGAAAGCTGTATCATTGGAATATTTTTTTCCAGTTTTTTTTTATGTCACTTTACTTTATTCGTAGGAGTATTTTTGTAAAATAAGCGTACGTTACATTTTCCTTCTAGTATAAAAAGGGGCCGCGGTAATGTGGTGGTTAGACTATTCGCCTCCCACCTAGGCTAAGCGGGCTCGATTCCCGACAGGGTCGCTCCCAAATTTTCTCATGCGGGAATCGTGCCGGACGATGCCGCTGGTCGGCGGGGTTTACTCGGGGATCTCCCGTTTTCCTCCGGCTTCGCAATTCCGGCGTTGCTCTAAACTTCCCTCACTTCACCCTCATAGATTTCGCCTGAATGAAATGCATGAATAAAGTGAGAAGGTAGAGAGCAATGTTAAGCTTACATATGGTGAAAGGATACAAAGTGAGAAAAGCAGATACTAAGCAGGGCTTTCAGAAGAGCTCAATGAACTGTGAACGGCCTGTCTAATTCGTTGACAGCGTTCGTGGGGCTACACTCTAAAAATTACTCGTAAATTTACCATACCAGAGAATACGCTTAAAGGCTGTTCACGATAAAGTGAGCACTGTGAAATCAACCTTCAAAAAGAAGTCACTGCCCTCCCTGCATACATTTTACTGGGCGCACTGAGTGACATGCGCCCAGTAAAGTTGGTAACGATGGAGGGAAATTAGTTCCATATCTCAACGCCGGAAAAAAAAAAGTGTAAGGTAATCATTTGTGACAACTTAAATTACTTCTTTTTGCTTTCTGTTTTTCTATGCGCCGAAGTGTAAAAATTGAGCATACTGGTAAAATATTTACTTTTCTAACAATTTCACAGTTTCACTTTACCGACGTATGAATAAAGTAATGAGGCCCATGACAATGATACGTTTACATAAAGCGGAAGAATACACAACGTGCATATAAGCAGATTTTAAGTAGAGCTTTCAAAAGTGTTCATTTTACCGCGAACAGCCTATAGCGAGAAAGCAGGAATAGTATTTTATTTCCCCTATACATTCTTATACATTCTACTTGGCGTTGCTCCATTTGCTCAGGAAACAGTCAGAGGCATAGGGAAGTTCCCAACTTTGTATAGTAGCTACGCTAAACATTCCTACATCTGCAGCTTGACGCGTGGTATTTATTTCCGCACAGTGTAAAGGTTTCAAACATCCACTACAGGTTAGGAAGTTTCTTTACAGCGCACTCACTCACCGGCACGAGGAACTTCCGGACCTCAGCGAGAGCATAGGCGATGCGCGCATGCGCCTCGGCAGGCGGGGCGAAGGCCGTGATCTCCACGTGGAGTTCGTCGTTGAAGTGCGAGTACTTGGGATCTGACGAGGCCCTCAGCTCGTCCTCCTGACAACAACGAACATAAGAAGAAGCAGGAAAAACAAAATCAGCAGAAATAAGATATACCACAGAGTCAAGGCTTTTCACGATTAAATGAGCACTTTCGAAATCAACCTTTAAAAAAAAAGGTCACTGTCCCTACCTGCATATATATTTAACGGGCGCACTAAGCGGCATGTGCCCAGTAAAGTTGGTAACGATGGATGGAAAGTAGTTCCGTATCTTAACGTCGAATTAAATGTGTTAGGTAGCCACTTGTGATAACTCAGCTTTGCGCTTTCTGTTTTTCTGTGCACCTAAGTGTAAAATTTGAGCATATTAGTAGAATATTTACTTTTCTAATAATTTCACCGTTTCACTTGACCAACATGTGACTTAAGTGATTCGGACCATGGTAGTGTAAATTTTTACATAGGGCGCAAGAATACACAACGTGCATACAAGTAGAACTTAAGCAGGGCTTTCTAAAGTGCTCAGTTTACCGAGAGCAGCCTATAGATAAATATACTCAATTCAGTGTGACAACATCTGGGATTTCTGTTTTGCACACGCATATCACGTGTATTTGCCATAATTAGGAAGAGGAAAATTTCGCGGGTTCAATGACCTGTAGGCTAGACTCCACAATCCTTTGTACAGTCGAGCCTCAGATGTTTGTCCATTGGCTGCCGCCCCAGTGTTTAACACACATTTGGCAGCATGGGATTCGCTTCTTGTTCCCTTGCAAGTCTGCTATTGGCTCAGAGTCGTCTAGGGCGTGCATAATAAACTCTTATCCAATAGCAAAGTTGACTTAAGTGTATGACCGTTTGAAATTTATCTTGTCCTGATATAATTCGCGAAGTTTTCTTATCCCTAATCATAACTATACACACGAGAAATTCGCGAGTTCAATGACCTGTAGGCTAGACTTCACAGTCTTATATACTCTCCCACATATATCAACGGTTTATTGGTTGATTGTTGTTGTGGTAGTAAAAGGCGGTGGTTGGTCGCGCAATTTATTGCATGTTTGTTATTGGCTCATTTATCTCTAGGAGGTGCCAAACAACACGTCGGCCAATTACACAAGTAACATGAACGTACATGTATGTGAATTCCAACTTGTCTAGAACTGAACCCGCGAAATTCTCGGGTATCTAGCCATATTAGATGTTTGTTTGAAGTTGCTAATTGTATAATTACCTAACAATGCACGAGGTTTTCACTCACCAATAGGCAACTTTTACTCGTTTTATATTCTCGTTGGTCTCCAGCTTTGTCCCGTATTTTCAGTCAAATATTTTACCACGAATATTGCAAGTATTTGCTGATGAACAGTAAGTAGATTTAATATTAGTAAAAACAATATTCTCTTTTCCAAACGTCGCGTTAAAGAAGGCATGATCATGAACAGCACTGCACTTTTGATACATTGTTGTTTTACATTTTATAACCATGGTTACGGTAATTATATGCTAATTACATGCACACTTGTGAAACAACCGAACTATTCGGCTACGACTGCTCTTTATTTCTGTTTATGTGGCGGCAACCAATAGGTATAGTCAATTTTGTTTTGTACATGCAGCAAATACATTTATCATAATTGGGAGCTCCTTTGAGGAAAGTAATCGCAAAATTGACTAAACATAGACTTGCTACAAGGTCTCGGATGAAGTTTTATTATTTGCCTTTATTTGCAGTTATTACTGCTTGGTAAACGACGCATTATATAGTAAAACAAGATTACCTTAAAAACCCGAGAAACAAATCAGTTACCACAAAAAATGACAGAACAAAATTTTGTTACAAACATTATTTATTTAATTATACTATAAAAAAAAATTTTTTCTGTACTTTTCTCCCAACGAAAAAAAAACGCTTAAAACAATTGCTGCACATTTTGATACGATAAGGATATTTTTGGTGTCATTTAATCCCCAGTGTTAAGAACTCTTATCGTGATGCATTCACTTTTCAATGCTATACATTTTATATAATTAATCATCCTACGTTTGCTGTGTGATATTTTCGCTGTGGAAGCGAAAATGGCATTTCGCGGTGGCAAGCCAACAACTTATTTCAAAGTTCAAGACGCCTCCGCAGATATTCCTGCTTCCTCGTTGGATTCCACAACTCCGAAAACTCTCCTAAATGAACTCGTTTCACAACTACGAAAATTCAAGAAATTCCTCACACCTTCACCGTCTTGTTGGAAAATACTTTATGGCTCACAAACCCTTGTTCTTATACTCAGGCAAATCATGATTTTAAAAAATCACCTCAATAATTTAAATAACTCCAAAATCTAGTCGTTATTGCGATGTGGTTATGTCTACAACTACTAGGGTAGAAATCAAACACTTGTCCTTATATGATAGCATTTGCGGCGCGTGTAGAATTATTTCCCGTGATATATCGCTGCAGTCGTGTTATTTGAATGATTCTTGCAATGAATTATGTAAGCGTACCTCGGTCCATGTAAGTGCCTGGAGACAAGGGCATAATTTCCCTAAATAGCCTACGCGATTTAAAATAAATTTTCTATTGTGATAACTTTACTCTCCATAATAATATTTGACTATTTTTTTTTAATCGACGATCACTATTGGTAAAACACATAAGCAGAGACAATGTCAAAGAGAGAACATAAATTTAGGATTCGCTCTATCAGTGCTAAATATTTTATTTGTTACGAAAATTCTAGTCAAGCGACTGTTGACCCAAGATTCTCGCACTAAACACATATTCTCGTTTCAATACCCCAGAGTTACGTAAATAAAATCTCTGGTATGTATTCACTAGTATACACACAGGACACTCTGCTCACTATTATACGATACCAAAACAAAAATTATACGGAAAGAGACACCAAACAAATCAATCCTTTCCGCGGTAGAAAACACTATACCGAGCCAAATCACGTGACGCGTATTGTAATGGCAACCATGACCTCAGCGAACTTAATTCATCTCGCGCGAAACAATGGAACAGCGGATGTGTATGGGGGGAGGGGAGGGAGGGGAATTAATCCGCTGGGCAGAATGAAGTGTGGATGCGTTCTCCACGATAAGCAAAACATAACGGCCGATCACCAAGAGAATGGCGCGGGAAGTAGATTTGTATTGCCGGGCGGAGGAGTTTCGCGTTAATGACAATACGGCAGCCGACAGCATCGGTCGATAAACTCGTTAAATTTTTAAATTATTTCTCCGCTTGTCCGAACCCGTAGCGTAGCGAAGAGCCTCGCGCCGAACGGTATTTTGAAAGCCTGCAACTTTCAACACTGGATGCGTGGACGAACTTACAAAAAGAATTTATTCGCTACACCATTGGAGTGTTTGTGGAGTGGAAATTTTTGGACGGCTGTTAACGTCGAGGTCTTGAGAGCCGGAGAGGGTGAAGTGAGGCGAGCATGGAGCCGCATCGTCCGTGCGCGATCCCCACGCGCGAAAATCCGAGGAGGACCCCGCTGCGATTCGAACTCAGTTCGACCTGGTATTCTGAGTTGGAGTCTAGTCAATTGTGGCGAGGGCCTGCTGGGCCTGACATCATCCGACTGCCTTGTTTCAAGACAGTATTGGCTTCTCACGGCAAAATGAGCACTTTTTAAAGACCTGCTTAACATCTATTTATATGGACGTTGTGTGTTCTTCCGCCTTACGTAAAAATGTTATTACCACGGGCCTCATCGCTTTCTTCATGCGTCGGTGAAGTGAAACTGTAAATATTTTTAGAAAAGCAAATATTTTTAAAATCTGCCAAATTTTACACTTCGGCGCATTAAAAAAACAGCATTCTATAGAAATAATTTAAGTTATCGCAAATGGTTGCCTGGCATAATTTATTCGACGTTAAGATATGGAACTGCTTCCCTCTCCATCGTTACCAACTTCACTGAGCGCATGTCACTTAGTGCGCCCGTTAAAATATATGCAGGTAGGAGCAGTGACTTTTTTCTAACGTTGATTTCAAAAGTGCACACTTTATCGTGAACCCCTCCTTTACATACAGGGATCCTATTGAAGATCGTTTGCTATTCGATTAGCAAACCCGAGTAAGGTAGGGTGTTGAATTATCACTGAACTCGCATTCTTGAGAACCTGTGTAAAGGTTGTTCACGATAAAGTGACCACTTTCGAAATAAACATTAGGAAAAAGTCACTGCTCTCCTGCCTGCATAAATATTTAACGAGCGCCTTGAGTGACATGTGCCCAGGAAAATTGATAATGATGGATGGGAAAGTAGTTCCTTACCTCAACGTCGAATAAAAAGTGTTAGGTAACAATTTCTGATAACTTAAACTATTTCTTTCGCTTTCTGCTTTTCTTTACTGCATCGAAGTGTAAAAATGTGCAGATTTATAAAATATTTACTTTTATGACATATTCACAGTTTCACTTGACCGTCGCATGAATAAGGTGACGAGGCTCGTGACAATGTTAATCTTACATAAGGCGGAAGAATACACAACGTACATACAAGTAGATCTTCAGCAGGGCTTTCAAAAGGGCTCATTTTACTGCGAACAGCCTATATAAAACCTTGTCTGGCCATCCGGATTTCGGTTTACCTGGTTTCCTGAAATCACTCTAAAGGGATGCTGGGACGGGTCTTTATTGCAGGCCATGTAAGATGTCCTCGCCGCTTCTACTTTGCTCAGCAACTCGCTCCGTCTCTAATGACCTCGCTTTCAACGAGATATCAAGCCCTACCTAAAGGCTGTTCACAGTAAAGTGGGCACTTTTGAAATCAGCCCACCAATAGACACATGCAAAATTCGCGTTATTTTTCGCCATCAAACTGAACTTCACAGTACTGTCTGTACTGGAATCGGCGCCGTTTCTCCATTGGCTGCTGCGAGGGTATGATGACACGCCCTTTCTGACTGAACTACTCGTGATTCGGGCACGCAATTGTGAAGTGTTCGTTTACAGGCGCAGAGTTAAACCAGGAAATTTTTTGATACATTATGCTCCAATGGCTGATGTATTGCAAAGGTACACGTGTTTAAAGTTTAACGTGACCCCAAATAATAACGCGAATTTCGCAGTTCTCTTAAATGTGTCACTGCCACTACATGCATATATTTTAAGTCACACTGGATGATATGCGCCCTGTAAAGTTGGTAACGACGGAGAGAAAGGGGTTCCATGTCTTCACGATGGATTACCAGTGTTAGGCAAACATTTGAAAATATTGAAATTATTTGTTTTACGTCTGTATTTTTAATCCATTCAAGAGTAAGGATGAACAAAGTAGTAAACTATTTACTATCTAGTAATTTCACAATTTCACCTGACCGACTCACGAATAAAGTGATCAGGCCGATGGCTACGTTAAGCTTACATATAGCAGAAGTATACGGAGTGTGAATACAAATAGATCTCAAGCAGGGCTTTCAAAAGTGCTCAGTTTACAGTGAACAGCTTTTACCTGCCGATTATGTAAAGTCATTGGGCTGGAATCGTTTCAGTGTACACTCTGTGAGCTTGGAAGAAGCAGGCCGACAGACAGCGTGACAGACGCTGCTAACACTTGGTGACAATACTGACAATCAGCCGAAATGTTGACGACAGTATTGCGTTAGCTAGGGTACCGCATGCTCCGTATGCTATTGTATTACAAGTGCGGGTTTCAGCTGTCGTCACTTCCATTCTTAGAAGTCGATCATCAGCAGGAACACCAAGGAATCCGCGATAATAATTCCTATATGTCTGCTCGCAGTTATTTGAGCACTTTTATGGAAAAATGTCACTGCCGCTACCTTCGACTATTTTAACAGACATACTGACTGTTTTCCAAGAATGTGTTTGTATAAGTGAGTGAGTGAAGAGATTTGGATGGCTCTTAACATCGAGGTCTTCAGAGCTAATGAGGATGATTGAGGTTAGTATGGAGCAGCGCCGGAATGAAAGGGCGGGGGAAACGGGAGATCGCCGAGAAATCCCGGGGACCGACGGCATTGTTCGGCATGTTTCAGGGTGTAAGGAAATGTTAAATTTTTGCAAAAGGAATTTAAAGCATTCATAAGAACCTCTTAAATCTTGGAAAATGGGTGAGAGGAGGGGTGGAGTTGGTAGAATAATAATGTATAACGTTTAATGTGTTTGTGAATTTTTAGATAATAATGAGCGAATTATCTATTCATAGTTATCCCATTTAGCGTTATTTATTTAATTGTACCAGACAAAAAAATTATTCTACTAAGGTTAGGGGAGAAACGAAATTCCTTATGGGACAGTTTGGCACAGGGGAAATTTATCGTTCGAAAGATGTCGCTTTTAAACTTGCAGTAGATGGAGAAATACTATATATTTCTGTGTAAAAGTTCGTGTTTGGCTCGAACTGTGGTACACTTTCCCGTGCCAAATAAATCAAGAACCAGCTTTATTTTTACCCCCTCTAATGCTATTTACTAAAGAAAAATACAACTTTGTTTGCCATTGACCTTTCGTAAACACGCTTTATTGAAAATAACTTTTTCGATTCTGCAGTCACATTTAATTAAAGCAATTGTGCAATACAATATTTCGCTGAATATAATTTTACGACCGAATATTATAAAACTGATGGAAATAATAAGTTGTCTTTCCACTGTTGCTGCTGTGCGAAGAAAAAAGTTTATTATTAACGTAGGTTATAACACAATATAGGTAGGAATATTTTAAGAAGTTATATTTATTTTGTGAGAACTGCAATTAATCCCGTTTGTTGAAATGCAAATCAAAGAAAATCTGGCAATTCAACGTCAGTGCTACCTGGGGGGCGAAAATTTTAGTTGGCAAAACTGTTAGTGCCGAGTAGAGTGAACCTCAATCAGGCAGCGATTGCTCGTTGTCGGCGACACTTCCTCTGAACATCTATGCTCACCTTGTGTTTATCCCGCATTGACCCTCGGCCGAGAATCGCCATCTTGGTCATCGTGTCCTCTTGCAGTCTCTTCAGGGAGTTTCCCTTCGGCCCCAAGAGTTTCCCGACGAAGTTGAACTGAAACAATAAAGCCCAAGGTGAGTAATTAACCTATGGCGTTAATAAGCGAAGCATGTTCTAATAGCTACAGAAAGTTCTCGCAGTCCGCAGAGTTCACGGGACAATGAATCAAGAAGAGAATTTGAACAGCTTATTTTATTTTGGTGAGTTCAGATTTATTGGAAAAATATTTGAAAAATGCTTACTATCATATACAATAACAGTTGCCTGTAGTTTTCTACTTAAAAAATGCAAACTTAATGCGAAAACAATTTTACCAAAACTTCGTAACAGGATCTTTCAAGAATATGAAATAACGTTAACACATGAAAAACTTTTATAAATTCAGTTCATATAATAAAGTTTTATAAATTTTACAACTTTTTTTTTTGCTTAGATACTCATTTCGTGGTTTCTACGTTATTATTCGTAAAACAGTCATAAAATTTTTATTCGGAAACTACTGCTGAATGCAATGTTTCTGTAAATCAGAACATATCTGCAATAGAACAAATTCCGTAGGACCATACTAAGTGGTTGAAATTTAATAACTGATTTTGGAAATTCCCGCACAGCATGTCATTTCCCTGGCCCTTAAAGGGGGAACGTTCACCACGTGAAATCTTCCAGGAAACAAATCCTTATGGATAAAGACACACGCGAAACACAGTATGTACTAAAACGTTTTATTATTATATGTCAAAATTATAAACTATAGCACATTCAACAAAGTTTACCAAATCGCACTATATTTAGTGGCAAAAGATTGTAAAAGATGTTACTTTAAAGTCTGTACTCAGAAATTTTTCTGAATTTCCCACTAAAGTTCATTTTTACACAAGTGTAGAATTTTATACAGTGATATCAAAACTTGCCTATGGAATTAATAACAGAAAATAAATTCAATGGGAATATTTCTACCCTAGTTTTCTACATTGTGTCAGTAACTAAAGATAGAGGTACGTCAAAGAAACGACAGTGGATATATTAAATTTATAACGATTAGCAGATAGTTAAAATTAGAATTTGTGTGTCTGAAACCTACGTAAAAACCCTCTTGGGAAAATAAAACTACAGAGATATTAAGAATTAATTTGATAAATAACAACATGATTAGGAAACTGTTTGTTATATAGGTAGATAAGTATACGAATGTTAACTCTTAACAAGATGCAATAAACGGGGCACACGAAACCAATGAGGAAGTCTGCTATTGTTTGCACAGGGAGCACCTGATTGGCTGAGACGTTTTGCCGCTCGCTTCGGAGCCGCGGTCTGAGGAATTCGTTTGCATTTTTGACACTCATCGTCTGAGGGTCGCCCTGCGTGAGGCGGGGGGCGGGGGAGGCTAGCGAGAGAGCTCTGTCTGCGGTGATTAATTATATCAATTATATTCTCGGTGAGGAAAACCAGACAATTAATAGCGAACTGGCTTTGAACTTCTGGGCTAGCATAATAAAAAAAACCGGATGTTTTATTTATAACTTCACCTCGTAGGCTATTGACAGTGAGTAGTATAGAAAAGCCGATTCGAGCGCAGCCTCCAGTTATCAGAAAGGCAACGGTAAATTAAATGCTCAAGCCATCAGAAAACCATCAGAATAAATTCCTCTTACCTTTCAGATCCAAAACATCAAATGCCGATTCGACAGCAACAGCAAAAAAGTGACTCAAAAAGTTGCGTTTGGTTAGATCGTAGTCTTTAGAAAACAAGTTGCGTTTAACTTTGCGTTTGAGTGTATCTGCAAAAAATACGCGTAAAAAGTTGCGTTTGGGTGCAGTTGCAAAAAATAAAGTGGCCAAAAAATTTGAATTCATAAAAATTAAAATATTGTATATAATAAAGATGGATCAGTTACTAAATGTATTAAACGGAACCAAACCATTTACGAAACTTTCCGAATTTACAATTGGGCAATCCTATCCCATAAACCATGCTGAAATAAATTATACACGGTATGGATACAAAGTGGTAATTACTTCTGGCAATTTTAAAGTAACCTTATCAGACAGATATGTTCAGATTTTCAGTGAAAAAGTTTTAAATGTTGTTAATCGTGGAGGTATAAGTTTTGCATATGATGGAATGGTGGATTGTGGTGATAAACAAATGGATTCTATTCGGTTTTTTAAAGAGTAAATGATCGTCGTCGTATAATTAGACATAAGTTGATTTTTATTTGCGTTAATATCTCTATAAAGTTTTAATGGTTAACCAATCATTAAAATACAATTATCGCTCTGATTTCGGCAATGTGGTACAACATAGTCTAATTAAAATTTTAGATACACATCTCCAAATTCGACATATTAAAGTAGCCGAAACATTGAATTCTTTTTCTAAATATTTCATTGCACTTTCTATAGAAATATTATTCATCTTTATCAAATGAAACTTTAATAGTTTTTAAACTATTAAAGATATTATATATAGAATATGACTACTTCCAACCCAAAAAAAATCTATGGTCTCATCTCTAATACCACTGATCTTTCGGACAAATCAAAGTTAATTATCTTACCTCTTTCATCCTTAATTTCAACTATTATTTCATTAATTTGATTTGTTTGCACTGGAAAAAATAATGGATAAGCTGGTTCGTAATAGATCGTATCGCCAAACCTAAATGTTGTTCTTTGTTTAAAAGTGGCAAATATGTTAGTTTCTCTATGACGATATTCATTATGTTTTAATATCATACCATTTACTATATTACAGTGTATATTTATTGTTTCAAATGGAGCAAATTTTGGAATTGTATCGCCATAATGGTCCACATTTGCTAACAGAGTTTTATTTTCTACGAAACCCAAAAGTTTTCCTATTGAACCCCGTTTTCCAAACTGTAATTTAAGCGTACATTTTACTTTCACTCTGTTTGTTATTTTATCCAGCTCGAAAGGTATATCATTTTCTTTCCCATCCATTGAATCTACACTAAATGAAAAAATTGCTTTTATAGTTTTTTCGAGATCTTTCAAGCTATATTGGCCAACTGGAATATCAATTGCTGATTCCATATCATTCTGGCCCACGAAATATAGCTTATTTTTCTCAGAGATAATGTTATGCGTTAGATAAGTAGTATAGAACTGAACTAAAGCCAATGAGTGCCCCTCTATTTCTAAAGGTAATGCAGTCTTTTCTTCAACACTGATTTTTTTATCTGTTAGTTTGAATACTTTACTCATTTATTATATTATTTAAACAATCAATTAATAAATGAGATCTGAATGCCCATAAAGACGCCGCAGTATGGGCAAGTGCACAGAACGGTAATGGCGAGACGGTGCTCCAGTCTCTGATTGGCTACGTGTTGCCGCGGGAAGGGTCTTACGTCTAATTGGCTACGCCGTACCACGCACGGATTCCTATTGTTTCTGCTAGCGCCCGATAGGTTTGAGTCTGTCCGCTAATTGGCGGGCGATTGCGCACCGTCCTGCTTTGAATAAACTAGCCAGCACTTCTTAATATGGCTTTGTTATCGTCAGCCATTGAATCAATTTAAGGCTTACACACGCAGCTTTGTTATATTTTATTTAAATTGATAACATGATAAATTGATTATTTTCGACCAAAATATTTAACAGCGATAAAATAGTTTGTTTTCCCCTCAATGTACCAAATAACAATCGCTATTCAAAATGTAAAAAATAATAATAATAATATGACGGTTTCGAACACTTGTCCGAAATGGTTTATTTATAGTTAATTAATTTTTTCCAAAAAACACGACTTTCCCACTGCTCTACCAATTCATACACGTAATTATAAGTCTCTAAATGAAGTATGCTTATATATAAGCCTACATATGATGTATATTTACGTATATATGTAACAGCAAAACCCATCGTATTAAATTTTCATTTGAGTGGGCAATGTTTTAAGTATTTAGAAGAGTTTTTAACAGTAATTAAAATTTGTCACCATCAATATTATTTGTCTTAGTCATATTTTAAATCCATTTCAGTTTCAACCTCGCAGACGCATATAATCAAAATGGAGGGATCCTTTTTGTTTTCGGTTTCTTCATTAACTCGTTTCAAATAGTAGCCACGGGGAGCGCCCTACTCTCTCAAACTACTATTTAAATGGCCAGGTACGAGAGCCTGTATGGAACCTACCACGGAAAACAGTATACGTCCTATATTCAGAAATGAAATGTGGCCGTACAGGGCGACAGAGGCCATGAAGGGTGTCAGAAACGGCGGAAGGTTTTCGTCATAAGGTCAAAGGTTAAGATTTCCAGATAAAAAATCATTTAGACTATTTTACACGTGTTTTAAATTAAAATTAACACTCTTACCGACGTGTTTAGTATAAAGGTTTAATCAAAACTTACAGAACACATACACATTAATGCTTTTTTTAACGCGAAAACTGGTATCGTTTATAAACAAATATCACATCATATAGCGTAAATTCTAGAAACACTGCACCAATTAACTAGAACAATTTCAAATTTTAAAGAAATAATAGTTGGAAATACTACTCAAATTTGTCTTTATGTATAAATTAAACAACATAAGTCATAATAATCTGACCCTTACACCAGATCGTTAGATGGTTATATGACACCCTCCCCCTTCCCCCCAGTACACTGATTCCGCCGCCCCTGACGGGTGCCATACTAGCAGTTATGAAGAACGCTACGGCAGATATTAACAAGCTTTTTTTGGAACCATGCACCGTGGAAATACGGCCTTTAGCGCTCGCTGTGGGCGTGTGGTGAACTATTGCAAGGTAAGCTGGCGTTAGCTGTGTGCTCTGCCCTGTTGCTTGCCAGTTTACACTTACACAACTAGAACGTATCTCGTCAGCTTACGCCACAGGAGGTGTGTGATGGGTCCCTCGCTGCTCGCTTGTGATTGGTCGGGATGCATTTATTTCCCTTAGTCTGCACGGTGGTTACTGGCTCCTGCTGCGTGCGCCGAGAATATACATGCAGCAGTGATAAAGCACCAGCTTACCTTGCAACACTTCGCCATGCGCCTCTGAGCGCTAATGTGTTTCTATAGACTATTTACGGTAAAGTTAGCATTTTTGAGGCCCTAGTTACTTTTCCCTTTCAGTGAGTTTTTCTCCTTTAACCAATTTTTTTTTTTAAATAAATATTGCCTTGTAAGTAATGATCACAGTGTGTATATTCCACCGGCCTGGGAAGTTAACGTCTAAGGCTAAAATGAAATGTATGTATTGACTATTATTCAAAATGAGACTCCCCGGCCGGATCACCGTGTTTTTGCAAGTGGCAATCGTGTCGGACGATGCCGTTGTTCGGTGGGTTTTCTCAGGGATCTCCCATTTCCCCCACCCCTTCATTCCGGTGCCGTTCCATATTCACTTCAATCACCCTCATCAGCTCTCAAGACCTCGCTGTTAAGAGCCGCCCAAATCTCTTCACTTCTAATTGAGACGGTTTTCAAAAGTGCTCAATTTACCGTGGATAGCCTATAGGTAGGTGTAGTGAAATTTTGCGAAAGTATTTCAAGATAAGTCATGTTTCAAAACACTGTAGGGTCGTTTAACTATCTTGATTGGCTGAATTACTTTTTGACATGTTGTTAACTGTATGCACGCGAATCACGCAGGAGCCATGTCGATGTTGCTGAATTCTGAGTGTCCCGGTCAAACATGAAAACGCCTTCTCAAGCAGACAGCAGCCAATGGCAATAGACAAACGACTGCTGGGTGCTTATAATATTAAAACTACCGCGTAATCATATTTTTTCGTGAAAAATCACTAATTCTAATCATATGATAGGTGACCAGTCGCAGATGTGGTAAGTTCTGGCTTCTATCCCGTCATCTTGCCGTCGGTATGGTTTCCTTTACACAATTAACATGTCCTGGACTACGCTCGAGTTAAGATCGAGCAACGCCAATTTAAAAAATGTCTTGGTCCTAGAAAATAAAACTCGCGTGGTTATAGAGACATTGTTCTGCTTGTGTTTAACAGAACCGTACAAGAATAATACAACACAGTAGATATAGTTTTCCTGCAAAAATGAACTTTTTGCTATACCCTTATAAAATAACCCGATTGACTGTAAAACGTTTACACAGTAAGAGACATTTGATTGGAGCACATTCAGCTCCGCGACCCCAGTGACTGATGGCCAGCCAATGATGGGTGTTGTAGAGAACAGTAAGCACGCCCAGTGTGGTGTGGACCAATAGGAGAGTGGTAACTGGGAATACCTATAGGCCTGGGACAAGTGAATCGCCCCGAACAGGACGTATGTGTGTCCGCGTGGCGACATGAGGCAAGTACGTTCTCCACTCCCAGGGGAGAAACACGATGCGCCTGCGTTGAACGTATGCGTGTGTGTGTGAGAGAGAGAGAGAGAGAGAGGTGAGAGAGAGAGAGAGAGAGAGAGCTGTACCTAAGCCGGGGCTCGCATGGTCTGCTGCCTCTACCCTCAGAGGTAAAGTGATCTCCCTGGGACAGACATCAGCTAGGCCTCTGCTAAAGAAAGGGTTGGTATTACAGAAGCGAAACCGCAAAACCGTCTCGTCGACGCGGGCCTACTGTTAAATGGGCAAGAATCCCTTCCAAATCCGAATTTACTTTTGTTTCACTGTACCTTACTTTTCATATCAAATATTCGAAAAAGAATGCTGTCAGTGCATAGGGAATTTCTTAAAAGATATTTTTTTAAGTCAACAATATTTTGCCAATTTTTTCGTATCTGTAGCCGTAATAAATATAAACTCATTACTTGTTGTTTTTCAGTCTCGCATGAAAAAATACAGACTGAAATCAATCAATTGTGGTTCCAGGAATTATGTTATGTAGTTTGTTATACCTTGGTTAAGTAGGCTAATTTAGCCTGTCCGCTCTAGAAAATAAATTCACTTTAGTTTTTAGCTCACATCTTACAGCATACAAATATTCCATCTGTTTAAATTGCAATAAATTAAACCTTGAAATATTTTATAGCAAATTATTTTCTATAGATATATAATTAAATAACAAATAGTAAATGCAGAATTGAAAGACAATTCTCACGGAAAAAGAACTTGATGACGCCTTTTATTCTTATGGAGAAAACAAAGAATGGTGGTTGACTTCAAAACTATGGCCTTCAAGCAAACCAATTACATATCCGAGCAATCCTCATTATAACAGTCTTTGGCCCAGATCGAAACAACTGAAATCTTCGAGGGACGAAAACAAAAGAAAAGAAAGAACAAACAATAAATGCAAATCATATATATATATATATATATATATAAATTATTAACTGCGACAGCGTATCAAAGATAAATATGAAGCTGCTGATATAACTAATGAGCCTACTTTCCTCAAAATAGGTACAATTATTTTCAAATAATTTCTTAACAACTGAGACCCGTCGTCTCATTGAAAGCAACGTGATTAGAAATTAAACCAGAAACATATGCGACAGTAGTGAGACAACTACGAATGCACACATTCCTCACCCGGGACTCGAACCAGAATACCTTGTACCATAAGCTAGTGCGCAATCAACTGCATTATGGAAGTCGGATTCGGACATCAACTTCAAATTTAACCGGTATAATTTTTCGAATGATAGGGTTTTCCAACCTGAAATATTTACATGGCTGTCGTTTTGAAAATAATTGACCGAGCCACTTAAAACACTTATAAGTTTACATGGCCTCCCATAGCAATATTTGTGTGAAGAATTTGGTGAAAATCGTTAGCTTGGTCTCCCTGAATTATCCCATAAAACCTAGATATTTTTCATGTGACGATTTTCATATATGTAGGAAGAAAAAGCTGTATTAGCACATACGATAATTGTATACTGCCAATATACAAAGTAAAGAAAATATATATTACATACTTTCATAGATACAGCACAATAAGCTAAAATTAATATATAGCAGACATTCTGAAGAAAAAAAAATGGCTTGTCGAACTTAGAAATACATATTATATGGCCTACCCCAATACAAATCCTTCACCAAAATTTGGTAACAATGGATTTATTGTTTCCCAAGATATTGCATAAAAACCTAATTTTTATTGTGGGGTTAACGTACAGAATGGCAGAGAAATGAGGCTCTGCGCATATAAATTCTATGGCTGTAATTGATACTGCCAGAAAACAATGTTAAGTAGGAGTTTGTTTTGTTAATAAAATATACCATGTTAGAATATAGTCACCATATTTAAAATTAGTGCCTGACCTACTTAAAATATACTAGTATACACTACCTGGCGCAGTGCAAATTTTTGCCAAATTTGGTAGGAGTATGAAGAATTTTCCACACAGAAACTTAATTTCTCCATGTGGCATGTCTTACAAAATGTCGAACAAATGATGCTCCTTGTAGATGTCTTTGACAGTTTTAATACACAGGATGCTCGGAAATTCCTCTTGCAAACATCTAGTACTTGTAGAGAGGACTGAGTGGACTATCTTTTGAATAGGAACCCATGTTCGGGAACGTATTGTTTCCTTGCTACAGCCATTTCAAGTCAAAGGGGCTCGTCGGTGCAGCGGGGGCAGGAGGCAGGAACCATGTGCAGAAGTCAACACGTGGTGCAAAATAGGCTGGTCGATAAGACTACCCTTTGGACGTGATAAGGATGTAGTTATTGCTCATGCAGGACCTCTCAGACTATACTGGGAGCAACTCCCATTGCACGCGCAATTGTACGCATACTCTATGACGGGCTCTGTTCAACGTGATGCAGCACAGCCTCTTCCAATACGGGAGTGCGTCGTCTCTTTGGAGCACCACAGTCGTTCCTGTCGGCGGTGAGGGTACCTTGTTCTCGGAGCCGTTGCGTAACTGCGGCGAAAAGGGCGTACGATGGCGTCGCACGTTGTGGATAACCCTCTTGATACAGCTGACGAACTGCTATTCCATTAACTTCAGCTGCGCCGTACACAAGGATCATGTCTCTGTATTCCGCAAACGTGTACTCAACCATGTTAATCGGAGACATAAAGGCCCGTGAATGGGTCTCGAGGCAGGGTAGACGTCGCGTGCCATCAGTTGATTGTCTAAAGTAATGTACTGCCTACCTGGTTGCATACCAACACAGGCACATCCGAGACATTGCTCTTTCCCTCAGCGGAAGTGGACGAATGATACACCTGATTTGAAATGGCTGTAGCACGGGAAAAGTATGTTTCCGGACATGGGTTCCTATTCAAAAGATCGTCTACTCAGTCCCCTCTACAAGTCCTAGATGTTTGTAAGGGGAATTTCCGAGCATCCTACATATATATATATATATATATATATATATATATATATATATATATATATATATATATATATATATATATATATATATATATACCGGCATATAATATTAAGTTGGGATTGATTACATGGTTTATACGATAAACTGTACTACGCTACATTGCCTATGTTACCACTGTTTTGAAATAAGTGTATAACATTCCTAAAACATACAATTTTACATCATATGACGGAACACTGCTTGTTTGCCCAGTTTGATAGCACTCAGTCAATTGATTCCTAATATAACTCGTAAAAACTTAATTTATCCGTATGATGCTATCTTACAAAATGGCGGCAAAATGCCCCGTGTAGACACAGGTTATAATGTACTATCTATTGCCAGCATACAATATAGAAAATTAAGTTGGAATTGATTACATGGTTTGGAAGGTATAGGCCTGACTTTCTAAGCTAAGATGACTATACAGCCGCCATTTTGAAAATAAGAGTATGACATGCCTGAAACATACCATTTATAAATCACCTAGAATATTTCTTGAAGTTTAAAATAATGACAAAACGTGCAGCTTTAAAATAATATTAACGATTTGAATAAAAAAAATCAAATTCAAAGAGTATGGCAGACTGGCTCTGTAGTATTTAATTTTTCCTTATAGTGTCTTCAAAAAACGTTTTCTCACACACTTAAATTAAAATGAAATTACAAAATAAAATCTTATTAGCTCGGGTTCTTATAGGTAGAACTCTTGACACTGACAGATGTGTAGGCAAATGACGTAGAAAAGTTTTGATAGCTCGTTAGAGATCACCAGAGAATACGTATAATGTGTTTGATGGTTAACAAAATCAGGTCGAAACTAGCAGGAATTCTCTCTTGGCAACATAAACATTACACCTCTCTAGAAACATCAATTCTGTGTACGGAACACGTCAAGCCAGCTCACAGTCTTGAGGTAGGAAGGTACTAGTCCAGATTACCAAGTCTTCTGTAGGTCGAAATACATCATTACAATTTGCCGAGTTTTAATTAAATATCATCTGCGGTCATCTTCATTTCTTCTACTAACGCTGTTGATGCCATTAAAACCATTTTGGCACCCGAGTAATCTAATAATAATCCTCTTCCAGCTACATGTCAAACATTCATTAAAACAATGGGGATTTAAATCAACCTGGGCAATATAGAGCTTAACACAGAATCGCGTTCAAAAATTCGTCATTAAAAAAAAAACTACTTAGGTCAGTGCTGCCAATTTCTTAAAAACATAAACACATACAAATTTAAATAAAAATACAACCATGAAAGCTACCTAAAATTACATGTCAAAATAAATCAAATCTTTTAAACATATTTACAAGTTGAAACAACAGATGCTCAATTACCTATGCCATAAATATAAAAATAGCATATTATTAAATTTAATTAATTGGTAACACGTAATGTTGAAAATTAAAATATGTATACCAATCGTAACGTCACATAAAGTAATACTAACTTGCTGTGAAAACTGTAGTAAAATAAAAATATTGGACCAGCCATAATAGTAAATAATAGTAGTAGAGCATAAGACAGTCTGGCAATAAGTGATTCTATCAGAAGACCAGGAAAAATGGATACAACACATGAGTAGGTAACTATAGTAGGAGACAGTAATCGAAGGAGAATGTACCGAAGGACCTAAATCCTTGAGTGAAAAAAGTCCTCCTCTTCCGTTTGTTTGGGCGCGTGGACAGACCGCTAATTTGCAGCGCGTCCGCTACAACATCCCTGGCCCCCTGTACAATAGGCAACCCGCAAGGCGCTTGCCTCGCCCCTTGTTCCCTCCCTGGCCCGCAACCCGCAACACCTATGTAATTACCCCTCACAACCTGTGGCTCCGTGTATTATTCAGCAGGCCGCTCCTGATCTCACGCTAAGGTATTAGCTATCCCGTGAAAGGGTACCAACTGAGCCCTCGACAGAAGCGCTGTGGCGGCCAGCGAAATTACCTGCCACGTGGTTGGCTGGAGGGAGGAGTGTGGCGTCCATTGTTGATCCAAGTTCGCAGCTGGCTAATGCCTCGACTGCTCGCATGCTCTGCTCCGCAATTACGCAATCTTGCGCGGGTCCAGAGACGAAATGTGCCAGGTTTATACGAACTCTGTTTCCGTCCGTGTATTGCCTCGAATAGGCTATTCTTGGTAAAGTGAGCACATTTTAAGGCCCTTCCAATAGGCATTAACAACTAATAAATCTATTTTATGGCAGCTTCAGACGTTAACTTTTGGGAGTGGTTGAATTTATACACTATGTATATTGGCCACATGGCAATGTTTGTATTAAAAAGTGGTGGAAAGATAGAAATTGACTGAAAGGGAAAATTCATCAGTGCCTTAAAAGTGCCCACTTAACCATGAACAGACTGTAATGAATGTTTATAAATACTGTGAACAACGCCGTGGATAATAACATTGCAATACAATTAAAGTACACTCTGACCAACCCTATACAGCAAGTAACCAGTAAAAATATTGTGTCAGTTGATTGTTGTTTCGGGTCATATGTTTTTACGTTGCGATGGTTTCAATTTTTATAAAGAAAAATAATACTCGGCATTTAAAAACATAATTGAGAACTTTAGTGACCAATCACAACATTTACTTCTTACTTTATGTTTTTAGAATTACTCGCATTTATTTGAGTAATAAACAAAGGGCTTTAAAAACATTATGAAAAAATTACGGTATAGCATGAGTACATTACAGTCGTGTGAAACGTTTCCATCCTGTAAATTGCATTGAGGTTGTGCCCTCTTTCGTTATAATTAAACTATGTGCGAAAAAAATCTTTGCCGGTGATTACGGAATATTGTAGATGCAGTTATTTATTTTTGTACTTAAGTATTTAATTAAATTTACTACGTTGTATGTGACTTTTTAGAACAGTCTCCACAGTAAAATAAAATATCAACACATGTCTGACGCTTCGTAAAAAGGTTGTTTGTGTACTTTGGTCCGCCATTTTCCTTGGCCACCATGAAGCGCTACGCGAGCAACAACGTATTTACGTTTTGAAGTTTAAATTAGTTTATTTCAAGAAACAGTTCAAAACAGGTAGGAATGGCAACCGGATCTTATAGTAGCTTTAGTGTAGGACTGAAGTTGTCAGTATTTCAGTGCCTGCCGTTGGATACGTATAAGAGTTTATATTTTACAAACATCGTTTTTCTCACTGACAGAACAGCTGTGACGGATGGATATGTCGGGCGTGGCCGCACTACTTTACAAGAACTGTCAAAATGTACTAAAGTTATACGAAATTGTGAATATGAGAGTTTCGTATGTGAAAGGTACTGCTAGATTCTGGGTTGAAATCTAAGCATGGATATCTCCAAAGCGGTAGTTTTTATAGTAATAACTTTAAGTATCTTTGAAATTAAAGCTAATACCATAGAGCATAGTTACTATAGTGAATTCACGCTTTCTTCAGTCTTTTGGAATCGAACCTTTGAAAAATCGCCCTAGGCGTCACATGTCAACCTGGTTTGTTCAATAACTTGTATTCCACAAATGCATAACACTGTGATTAACTCTCAAGTACTGTATTTTTCAATAAATGAACCTTTTCGTAATATCTTCTATAACTTGTAAAGGTTATTTCGTATTATATACGAATTAAAAACAGCGAGAGCAGCGGTGTATTGGCAATGGCTAGTAAGAAATAGTTCTCAGTTCAAATATTGTTTGAATATAATTTTTTGGTATGCTCTTTGTAAATTAAATATTGCTATGGAAATATTTCAATATTTAGGTAGCCCCGATAGAAACATATTTCATTGTTACAGTTAAAAGTAATAGCGCAAAATAACGTACGTAAGCCGTAGTGACGTGGGGTTTGTTTTTTCGACCAACGAAACTGTTGGCTGGACGGAGCTTATCGCTCTCTCTCAGAAAATTTCCCATCGCTAGTAAAGAGGAAAATTTTACATGATTAAATTGTAGCATATTTCGTACTTATTACAGCAGAATTAATATTTTTGAATTTGAAATTTTAAACTGAAAAGAGATTTTATTGTTTAAATGCCTATGTTATTTAGATGCGATGGCGCGACGCGCGACGCTTACAAATCAAGCAGGTTGGCAGAAGTGGTGTGGAAGGGAGAATCTAGAACTTTAACTTCCACGCGCTTGTCCCAATATGGCGGGAAATTATATCCAGTTTTTATATGGCCCTACAACTGACAGTGATGTGGCGACATGTCAATGATACGGAGTGTTTCTTAACGAAGCGTCAAGTTCGTACTCGTGTTTTTTAAACATCCTAGACAAGTTACAATGTTGTCATAAATATGTGTTTCCACGGCAGAGTGGAATGTGTTGTGATCGTTGCGTATGAAAGGGGGCGTGGTGACTGCGTTGTAATCGTTACGCAGGCCAGGTGTGTGTGTGTTGATTTCAAATATGTGTAAAATGTATACGTTTTAACCATGAACTGATGTTATGACGAAGTTAATTATTTACATTCACGTCTGTTTATCACAACGTTGTACCTTTGCTCTAGGTGTTTGGAAAACAGTTGTGTAACGAGCTTACGTTTCTGTGATTTGAATGTTTGCAACAATCCCAACGAAATACTAATCCCACCCAGATAAAATAAAATAGATAATAAAATAAACCTACAATCCAGTAAGTATCAATGCATGTAAATATTAGCGGAATAAATGTTACGGTAGGCGTATGTGTTTGCATGTTCACCACTATCTTTTACGTTTGTCGATGTACAATAAATAAGCGACACGAGTTGCGTGCTTGAATTTACTGCGTCGTTTCGTTGGACAGGTTGTCCCTTCGTATTCCAAACACGTATTAATAACAACCGGATAAATACTACTGTTGTTTCCGCCAGAGTTGTTACAAACACCGCCATGGCAAAATTTAATCTGTATTATGCGTAACGTGCTATATCGTGTGTAACAAATAGTTATATATAAATATTCCTTGAACAGTTGTAAACAGCAACCAACGCATTTGACAGTTATAAAAGTAGAAGTCACGTGGCAGTGTTTGTGTTTACGTGTAGCGGAAGGATACGTCATCAGTAACCAGAAATATAAATTAGCAGGGCTTCAGAAAAGGCCGAAGTTATCGTAAATCAACTATAAGTATATTTCCATTAAACTACTTAACGGCAGCGGCAGTTATCGTTTGCGGTTGAAGACTGCAGATATTCGTTCATTTGCATGTTATCTGCTCCATCAGTTTCGCACCATGGATATGTTCTCGAAATCATCTGTAAACTAGTTCAACTCAAAACCACTTCAGAAATTCCTGTTCCGTGTGTTTTGAACTTACTTTTTGTAACGAACTTCTGGTAGAATTTTCTTAGCAGGATCCAAAACGCTTTACTTATATTTTGTAGAATGACACGTGCTGTTATTTTCCCCATGCGAATTCACTACTGTCGTAACAACATACATAAACGCGAAACTTGTATTCATAATACTTTACTTCATACGGTTTCGCTTCACCTTCAGCCCGAGGTTAACAAGATGCACTTTTGAAAGTTATGCTAGGGCTAAATTACTTCGCAAAGTAATAACGTAATTACTGAGGCCTCTAGGAATTTGATGTCTGTCAACATTTTATACCTCAGTCCCTTCTAGCACTCACAGAACGCACCTGCGATTAAACGAGAAGAGAACTGTAATTACCGGCTGAATAATTGTTGTTTTATGCGCCATGACGTAAACGGCGTGGAAAATGTCGTTAGAGCCAGAACCGGCGAGTTTATTTTCGGGGGAAAAAAAAAAAAAGAATAACGCTGCAGTTTAAGCGACGCAAGGAGACAGGCCCTCGCGCCTGTAGTTTTAGGGGCTTTTAAAAACTGGAGAGCTTTGGTTTACGGCTCGGGTAGTGTAAGTGCGCATCACGGGCTGCAGTGTTTGTAGCCTGGCTGTTCATCAGCGCCCTTATTGACTGCTTCCGTTCGTGCCAAGTGACTAGCCAGCCCTGGGTTAATTAATCACTTCCGAAATAAATTCTTGAAAAAAAAAATCACGATGACATTTAACTAAATTTATTTCGGCACAAACACTGACTAGGGTAGGTACGATAAAGTTGGCATCCATTTCGAGAAAAAAATAGTCCTGTGTTTTATGGCCGTATTGAAATGCAGTAGCACCATAGTTCATGACAAAAGACTTACGATTCATTTTATAAATAAATCATAATTATCGTAGTCTAGTATTAAACGCTTATGTCTCTTTCAGTTTTTAAAATATCAACAGATGCTTGAATATCACTTAGCTGCTCCATGGCAATGTCTGTTTATGAGGTGTATTATCTACACAATGATTAGATTTGTTCTCCCAATACTTATTTGTGCAACTGTACACTGTAAAAAAATTGAAATAAAATTCCCTTACATGTAAGGGAAGATAAACCTCTACATGTAAAGTTAAATTACTTTTTAAATGTAGAGTTAATTTAAATAAGAACTAAAGTACTATTCCCTAATCGCACGGAAAAAAGTACCTGACAAAAGTGGGGGGAAAATTCCATACAAGTAGGGGAAATTAACTATATTGTATAATAAAATTATACTTAAAAATACCCCAGAATATTAGTACTGTTAATTTGTTTGCCTCTGTCCTCTGACGAATAGTAACCAAAACCTGGACACTAAAATCCTTGACACTTGCTGGTGGGAGATGCGAACCATGGTCCTCTATCACGAGAGGCCGATGCGCTAACCGTTACATCACGACGACAACGTGACAGCAGCAGTGAATATTAGCGTCTTAAATGATTGTTTCTTCCGCGTGCCCCCCCCCCCCGGACCGCTCCCTATAAGCTGTTAAGAATGCTGAAGAGATGCACGCATCGTAAGGTAATTTTCCCACATGTATGGGATTTTCCACTACCACGTACGTTAATTTTACTCCAGAGTGCGGCAGTTTTACATTACCCGTAAGGAAAACTTATTTCCCCCCACAAGTTTGCGAATATTACCGCACACTTGTCAGGTAATTTTCCCATTATGTTTGCAGTGTATTCGACCTCTGAAAAACTCATTACATTGTGTTCAATTGATTTTTTTCCCCCTTCCACGATGGGAATTACATCCAAACGTGTTAATTCAGATGTGTTTCAAATTATCGTCACATCAGTTGTATGAGACACGAAAAATAAGTAAGTTTGAAACGACCTTTCACGAATTTTGGTTTGTTTATTTCTACATTTATTCACATCGCGCGAGACCTCAGTTGAGCCAACGCATTAAAACACGCAAACTTGGAATTGCGGAGTTCAACCATCGTAACGAACAATTGATATGGCACACACTTTGCAAGTACTCTGAGAAAATATTCACATGAACTGCAAGCGTTATTACCTGTGTTTAAAGTGTTCGATACGTCAAGAAAAACATTTAGCGGAAAGTATCCTCACGAGCCGAGGAAACCCCGATGCGTTTAATCTTCGATTGACGCTTGTACGTTATCGATACGTATCACAGGACAGGCGTGATAACCAACTTCGATAATCACGCAGATGTTCATAAATGCTCTTCACCACGTCGTGTAGAATGTTACGTGAGCTATATGATATTAAGATACTCTGGACTACGCTCGAGCTAAGATCGAGCAACGCCAGTTTAAAAATTTCTTAGTAAAACTCACATGGTTATAGAATCATCGTTCTGCTAGTATCCAAGAGGATCGTATAAGAACAATACAAACCATTCAGTAGAGTTTCCCTTAAAAAAAATTGTATTTTATAAAGAACACGATTGACTGTAAAATTTTTATACAATAAGAGGCATCTGATTGAAGCACAAGCAGCTCTGCGACCCCAGTGGCTGATGACCAGCCAATGATGAACGTTGTAGAGCACAGTAAGCACTCCCAGTGTGGTGTGGACCAATAGAAGAGTGGTAAGTAGGAATACAGAAACCAACAGAATAGACGTTCCTGCAGTGGTGTATACAGGTGATACACTTCTAACTTGTCCTCAATTATAGTAAATACGCGCAGACCTGAATCATAACCTACTATGATAACCGATGAAAGTGTCGTAGCACTGTCGTCTAGAAGCACAAAGAATCCAAAAAAAAAAAAAGCTACTAGTGTAAAGCCCGAACTTTAATAAGTAATACGACCACACGCTCTATAGAAGGGACGTGAAATCCCCATGGAGAAGTAGGGACCAATGTTGACAAAATAATTGTTGAAGAGAAACATGCACAGTTCTTGTTGGATCTTTGTTATGAATTAGCTTTTAAGTGATTTCGTACCTGAGAGGGCGCATGGGCGTAGCTAAATAATGAGTCATGATTAGGTAGAGCACAGCAGTGTAATATGGGGTTTATTGAACCTAAGGATTATACAATAACAATTTACGTGATTAGTGATCGGGGGAGCTTAAATGGAATACCAAGACGCTAATTAATTATAAGTTTTATTACCGCATGCCACTACTATTACAACCTAATTGGAAAGTCCCAGCCTTGTGCATGTTGCCGGAGGCTGATTCTAGGAGGCGGTTAACGACGGCCGGACATACCCATCTCCATTTCTTCTTGGTCCGCTGCCCCGATGGCAAAAGGCGTCTCTCCCAGTGTTACGTTGGCCTATATCGAGTGCGTTGTTTAATATTTCCAGCCCCGTTTACTGGTCGGTGGAGGGGGTTTCTGCAACTGTCTTTCGTAAGGTGTTGTTGCGATCACGCTCGTGCCCTGGTCAAATGTTTGAAGGTGTGATCAGGCAGGGCGTTCAGCTAAGGCCTGATCACTTCACAAGACCGTGAAGTCATCAGGATCGTGTCCTGCCCTGGGATCGATCCACGTGATGTCACGTACATACCGCCCCGTGACTCCTGTCTCGGCAGCGGCCTCAGAAGCTGCACGTCATTTAACAGGTAGACGTAACTCATTCATGATTACTTCCAACGTTTCTGAGGACCTGCACAAGTTATAGTTTCTGGCTGCCCCTCCGACTCATGCAAACAAAGCTTAACCGAGTATAGAATATTACACCAAAAGGACAACCCATCGTATTCGTGCGCACTCAGTGAAACAATTTTTTACTGTGAATTATCGACAAACATTTTTTCTCTCTATTTTATCCACATGAATAATAAATGAAATATTCTAATTTATAGGTAGATAAAATATTAATAAAAGTTTAATTTAACCCTAAAAAAATAATCTGTATGCTAACACGAATACAAACCTCTCGTGATACATGGCATATTTAGTAAACAACCAAACACTTCATACAGGGGTAGGATAGTAAAATTTCGCGAGTTCGCTGACCTGTAGACTAGACTCCACAGTCCTTTGTATACTCAGGCTTCAGTTGTTTGTTCATTGGCTGCTTCCCCAGTGAGTAGCCAGCGTTACTCCACACCTGGCAGTATGGGATTCGCTACTTGTTTCCTTTACAGTCCTCTATTGGCTCAGAGTCGTCCAGGGCGTGTCTAATAAACTGCGATCCAATTGCAAAGTCAACTTCAGTGTACACGTGTTTGACGTCTACATTGTCCGGAAATCAACCCGCGATATGTTCCTATCCCTATACGTGGGGTAAATTTTCAATGGTTCGGTTCAAAAAGTGCAAAAAAACAGCGGATTGTAATAAAACAGATTGTCCATGTTTGTTTGCATAACGTTGTGTCTGTTACAGGTGTCTATTGCTTCCTGTAAAAATTGTTATTTTCATTTAAGTTGCTTTATAACACCTCCAGTAGGTAAATATTATTTGGCACTGTTTATATTTATGTAATTTTTTAAAAAATAATTTGTATATTTGATCATTCCTATTTTATTAACTATTCACAAACCAAAACGTGAGTAAATTATTAAGCATTTCTCCTATTTTAACAAGCTTAGATATGCGGTGCGTAGTTTCGCTTTTGAACACACACAAGTTTTGTTTCCCATAAATAATTGTCATTGAAAAATGGCTGAAAAATAATCATGCTGTTAAGGCATTCTTTATCTTGAGAATTTGGAGTGTTCCCTTTAAAAAGGTCGGTTAGAGCTCTTCATATAATTACAATCTGACTTTGCAAAGGATGAGATCAACGCTCTGTCATCGAAGCCAGATGTCCTGAGTGAGAAGCGGTATATGTTGCCAAAGTTGTCTGTGTTGGAATGTTGGCTATTGAAACGATTTGGATTGGATGTCTATGCCATTAGGTATTCAAATAAAGTACACGTAACGTTAATGTTCTTCTATTCTCCGAAACTAAAAAGTCTGAGTTGAATATTAATTATTGTACTAATCAATATGCCGTACATAATTATTTTAGTTCAGGATTTCTCTTGATAAAGGTGAATGCATTCAAATCTAAAGCACCTGCCGCTTATAGTTTCTTCAATGTCCTATATAGAATTCATTCAAATATGTGTTTCCTGGAAACTATCTATTAATATTCTTTTGGCGTCATTCCTACCTAGCCCTGTACCACACCGATAATTAATTTGAATGTTTCTAAATAACTTTTATTTATTTTCAAAGCAATGCAAACCCCCCTCAGGATAAACTTTAGAGTTAAATTTCGCGTTACGATTCAGTTCAAGGAAGGCGGTATAAAATCGTACGTTATTCTGACGTGTATCGTTAAACCACCGCTCATCTTACACACTCCGCAGGACTCTTACACACTTCGCACTCGAGGCCGTAGGTAAAATTTATCTAGTAAAGACTATTCCCGATAAAGTGAGCACTTTTGAAATTAACCCTAGAAAAAAACCACTGCACCTTACTGCATATATTTTAATGAGCGCAACTGGGCACGTGTCCAGTGAAGTTGGTAATGATGGAGGGGAAAGTAGTTCCATAAACTAACGTCGAACAGGAAGTGTTAGGTAGCCATTTGTGATCAATTAAATTATTTCTGTCGCTTTCTGTACTTTTTAATCCATTGAAGTATAAAAGTGAGCAGATTTGTACAATATTTATGGCTCTAGTAATTTCATAGTTCAACTTGGCTGACGAATGAATAAATTGAGGAGGTTCATGACTAGGGACATAAAAAAATTCGCGTTATTATTTGAGGGCACGTTACATTTCAACATCCTATATAAATTTGAGACGATGTCAATTGTTTATTGGCTTCTGCAAAAGTGGTACCCATATACACTTTTGATTTGGTGGAACGTGATTGGGCTATGTTGTCGTTACTTGTTCCCGATTGGTTCAAGGCCGCTAAAGGCGTGCCAACACAACCGTGGCCCAGTAACAAGAACAATAGAAATGCACATGCGTTTGAAGTCTATTAAGTCTTTAAATAATAACGCGAATTTTGCAGGTCTCTTCTCATGAATGTTAATTTTATATAAGGTGGCAGAACACATAGCGTGTATACAAGTAGATCTTAGGCAGGGCTTTCAAAAATGCTCATTTTACCGTGAACAACCTATAAAGTCTTTTGATTTGGAACGTGTGCGGGTGAAATCGCGATGTGTCTCTGGGTCGTGGCATTCAGTTCACAGCCCGGTATCAACACTACTGCCTATTAATTATTGTAATACATATCGGCTGGCTCGAACAGTCAATACATAGCAAGTAGTTTGGTTGTCCCGTATTGCCTAGTACTAACAATTCCACGCAATACGACCGGGTATGTTTGATTGTAAACTCTTATAGACTGTTCACGGTAAAATGAGTACTTTTAAAAGCCCTTCTTAAGATCTACTTGTATACACGATGTGCATTCATCCGCCTTATATAAAATTAACATTGTTGTGGACCTCATCACTTTATTAATCCGTCAGTGAAATTAAACTGTGAAAATATTAAGAAAGTAAATATTTTAAAAATCTGCTCATTTTTACACTTCAATGCATTAGAAAACCCGAGAGCGAAATAAATAATTTTAAGTTATCACAAATGGTTACCTAACACTTTTCATTCGACGTTAAGATGTGGAGCTGCTTTCCATCCATCGTTACCAACATTACTGGGCGAATATCAGTCAGTGTGCCCATTAAAATATATGCATTTTAAAGTTATGAAATGTTACATATATTTGCTGACATTCAAAGTTATGATCATGCATGACAGTTTATGCTCTTATAATTGCAAGTGTGAATGAGATACAGATTCCTATATGCACTCCGGGTGGTAACGATAATTTTGAATAAGTTTGTCATTTCAAAACTGTTTCCATAGTAAAGTGAATAGCTGTCTTGTCTAAAGGAAAGATTGAAAGTAGTATTACAACTATCTCCATGTGTTAAACTTCGGTAAAGACAAGAGCTGGAAAAACAAACTTGGAATGTGAGAGCTGTTGAAAAAGAAAGTTAGTGAAAAAGAATGTTGGATGGAACAAAAACTCCACAATGACGGCTAAATGAGTTTTGGAGCTGCAGGAAATGATTTTCTCCGAACACCGAGGAGATGGAGATGTACGGAGAACCGAGAGCTGCCAACGGGGGATGTACAACGGCGGAGTGCTTGATCTGGTGACCCGAGGACGGCTGAAACTGCTCGAGGTACTCTGAATCCGAGGTGACGAAAAACCTGGGATTCTTGCATCGCCTCCTAGATGAATGAAGTAAGCCAGCGTCAGAGTAAATTTGCTTCTTCAGTATAATTCTTTTCTGCAAGTTTAATTGTGTGCCAATTAATGAAGAAGTCCTTACACGGATACAGTGCCAGAAAACTTGAAAATAAAAGTTTCATTTTTTTTATATTTTTTGTTGAATCTCGCTTTGAACAACTGGAGGTCCCGAGTGCCTCTGACGTACAACTAGAGGTCCCGAGTGCCTCCGACGTACAGCTAGCAGAACTCATTTAAATTATATATTTTTTTATGGCACTGAGACAACCAGATGAAAACTTACCTAATCGAGTTCTCGAGGTCGTGATATTGTATCTAGTGCTGGCAGGGCCAAGTTATAATTTGATTGAGCTGACAGCCGGTTTTTTCGTGTTTGTCCTTTTTAACTTCAAATGTTTGTTTAGGTCTTGTCTATTCTCCATTAACATAATTTTGGTGTATCAGTTGTTTGTTAAGAGATCCATGTGTGATAATTGATTTATTTAAATGTCTTTATTAAAATTGCATTTTCTATGCTTATTCATGTCGCTTTTTCGGTGTAGTGTAGATGCTTGTTTAATGAATATTTTTACTGTAGTGATATATAGTAGTGATTGCAGTGTCCAGTGTATGTCTGGTTAATTAATGAAGTTTATCATTCCTCTGACACACTTACCTACAAAAATGGTTAACAAATTCTCTCATGGCACATATAACACACATATTTTATATCTTTAATTTTGAATATTATTTAGACACAATAATAAGCACAGAACATATCTGTACAGCACACAGGGGCAGTGACATTTTTCTACGGTTCATTTCTAAAGTGCTCACTTTATAGTCAACAGCTTTTAACTGAGAAATTTGTAAATTAATATCGTTGTGATCCACGATCAACACTCGCTTCTCAATGACGTACATCGCCGCCATACACAGTGCGTTCGCGACGAATATTCATAGATTGATATTAATATTAATTGGCCTAACACCGGCCTTTCCTCTCTCGCTTCTCGGAGAGGACTGGACCTCAATTCACCGTCTCTCCTGCGCAAGTCCTCCCTAACCAGCCGACGAGAAACTTCTAGCCGCGCTTTGGCTCTAGGGTAGTCACCCCCCTCCCCCCTAGGACGGACAGCTGCTACCCTCAATGTGTTCCTTAGTTGTTCGGTGCTCCGGAAATACCACGTGGGCCTGAAAATACTGTATACGCAATTGCCGGCCTTCCGTGGCGCAGTCGGTTGCTGCTCTACCGATCTAGCGTGCGGGGGGCTCTGGGTTTGAATCCCGGGGTAAGGCATGGGTGTTAATTTCAGTTAGTTTATAAGTTAGTCTGTAAGTCGTCCCCTACTAAGCTTTCGAGCATAAAACTCTTTACATTACATTCTATACACATTGATCGTAGTCCAGTTTCATTGACGTTAAACATGTTCCTGATTACATTAAAATAAAGACTGTTCACAATAAATTAAGCACTTTTGAAATCAACCTTAGGAAAATTTCACTGCCTCTGCCTGCATATATTTTATGGGGCGCACTAAGTGACATGTCATATGAGCGGCAGAGTTGTTAACGATGGACTGAAAGTAGTTCGATATGTTAACGGCGAATAAAAGCGTTAGGTATTCATTTGTGTTAATTTGAATTATTTCTAATGCTTTGTTTTTTTTTTTAACGCCTGAGTGTGTAAAAGTTAGCAGATTTATAAAATGTTTACTTTTCTAATAATTTCAGAGTTTCACTATACCAACGCATAAATAAAGTGATGAGGCCCTTGGCAATGTTAATTTTACGTATGTCATAAGAATACACAACGTACATACAAGTAGATCTCAAGCAAGGCTTTCAAAAGTGCTCACTTTACAATGAGCAGCCTATACTGATTACACTTACATATTTCCTTAGTTCTTATTTGTAAGACAGAATTCTCCCTTCACGGCAGATGGCAGGAGGAAAGAAGGGCGTAGGTCTCCCTCGCTGTCTAAACTACGCATGTGCAGACGGAAATGGCCGGCTGCCCTTTTCATATATTTACCAGTTTTTTGATCAATCACAGAATCTTGTAATAAACACACTTTATAGAATATTAAAGATAATGCTGTATTCTGACAGATGGAGACGGCGTGATGGCGATTAGAATGATATCAACCGACAAGAACTAAAGATGAACTTTATCAATCGAGGTACCTGCCATATATTAAACATGTCGAACACAACGTAGAATCATCACGTGAATTAACACGGCGAGAATATCAACGACGGGGATAGTGAGAGCACCTCGAGAAAACTCAGCCGTCTAGCAGTAACGTTCGCAACAAACACGCGGAGAACCTAGCGCCGCCCCTATAGGAATGAAACACACGTGTTATCAAGATGGAGCGTAGGAGGTCCGCCGACCACGTGGCTAGCGTTCGCGATGAGCTTCGTTAACTGAGAAGAGGCGGGTGTGCTGTAAGCTATCTCGGTCAATGTTCGCGCTGGTAGATCAAACTCCAGTTACTTTACTCTTATTATTATTAGTGTACTTTTTGTATTTGAAACCACAAAAAAAGATTTAGTAAAGAGGTGTATTCTAAATTACAATAAATGGTTTTAAGATTTTAATACTCTCATTGGAAATAAAATAACATTTTAAGATTTATGTCAACATTTTGATAGGTAAAACTAACTTTAGGTACTCTTTGAATAAACTTTTATTGATTATTAGCTAATAATGGTATAAATTGAGTAAAAGTTGTTTGTTTCTTTTACTCTTTATGTCTTATTTATTAATGTGTTTTGTGTAACGCTTTTGTCGGTATTCTTGTGTAACTGTATAGGCCTATATACTGTTTGTTATTGTCATATATATATTGTTGTGGTCACCATTAGCCAGGGATGGCAGGCGACGCTCTAGCACCACGGATGGCGCTACCACAAGCCAGCCCGGCTGTTATTAAAACACTGCCCGGCCGGGGAAGGTCGTGAGGCTAGGCGGAGTAGTATATAAGGCTGGAGCGATGGCGGCTCGCGGCCATCTTGCATCCGAGGGACGACTAGACGACTCCAGGGAGGACCACTAGGCCCGTGGTCCCCACTGCCGCTGTCGAGGAGGTCTCGCCCTACGACGACGCGACAGCTACAGGATAAATATACTCCCAGTAGGGCGCACTAGGTCGTGCAGCGTTAGGGTCCTTGTGTTAAATCTTAATACTCCCTCTGAGTCGTGAGCACTTTAATCATAATCGTTGCTATAGGTCAACAGGACCTCTTAGTTATACTTGCTAGTTGCTGAGCAGAGATATCGAATTACTGTAACGTAAAGGCGAGTGTAATTTGTATGTGATATTGTGTATAAGCTGTGGGTTGATAAAATATAGTAATTTGTATATTGAGTGCTCTATTATCTAGTTACGGATATCCCCCTTCCTTGCATGGCCTGATTCATCCTCATGACAGGTCACAGCAGTATGTATGTGTCATCCTGTTAATGGTCTATATTTTGCGTGGCAACGATAAATTGGTGAAATAAATAAATTCATATTATTGTTTTTCGTAGTTGAAGTGGAAACTGCAATTGAGTCAATGCAATTATTGCAGAGTACTGTTAAACATTGTTCTCTGTATTTTTATGGGAAAATGCCAATAAAAATTTCCCAGGGCACTCCGTAAAAATATCGGCACGTCGCTTTTTCAATAACGTATTTCCCGTTAATTTCATAGTACTTCTACCGAATCACTGTAACATCTACGTAAATTTGTTGGTTAGTTTTTATTTATTTATTTCCAGTCTAAAAATAATATTACGAATAATTCTGTATTAAACCGTGGGCTTGTGTCTAACTGCGTTTAAAAATGAAAATTTCAAAAGTTTTATACTCGAGCTATGTTTGCCTCTTACTACTTACCTACGATATTCTTGTAGCAATGCAGGGTACAATAAATCTATCATACGCAACTCCTTCAGCTTCTAGTTACACCTGATAGTGTTAAGAGTCACCAACTTTTGCAAGGGTCTGAAGACATTATTTTAAATGTTTAATGGAATAGGTGTTATAGTTATTAACTTTTTTTTTTCGCATTTTTTAATCAAACCTTTGAAAAATCTCCCGATGTAAGACAATTTTGGTTGTTTCCTAAATATATCGTATATCACAACCGTGTTATTCTTCTGTTAACATTAAGTAACTTATTTTCGTTTAAATTGAACTTTAATTTATAAATAATATATAAATTGTAATATTACATTTTTAAAATCAGGGAGAAACTGGGTTTGTTGGTAATGCTTACTTAGTAAGATATCGTTCTCAAGCAAAATATTATTACATCGAGTGTGAACGAACGCAGTGGGTTGTCCTTGTGGTGCATTTTTCTAGACTCTGTTAAGATTTGTTTGCATAAGGCGGAGGAAAATCCTGCACGTAGAACTTCAGCAGGGCTTCAGAAAAATTGGAAGTGACCGTGATTGGACTATGCTCGCTCATTCGTGAAGTGGGGGGGGCCACGGTGGCTGAGTGGTTAGTCTGCTCGCCTCCTACCAAGGCGATCCGGGTTCAATCCCTGGCAGGGTGGAAATCGTGCAGACCGATGCCGTTGGTCAGCGGGTTTTCTCCGGGATCTCCCGTTTCCCTCACCCTTTCATTCCGGCGCTGCTCCGTACTCACCTCAATCACCTACATCGGCTCTGAAGACCTCGGAGTTAAGAGCCGTCCAACTCTCTTCACCAAGTGCTACTCGTGCCCTTTTAGTCCGGAGAGGGAGCCCGAGCGGATCTACAGACATGTATTCATAACGCGCCGTGCAGCCCCTAACCCCATCCTCCTCCTACACACACCCTTCAAGAGCTAGGCTTCACCTGCAGGCAGTTTCTTGCCCAGGCGCCGAAGGGAGAGTTTATCGAGACGTCCGTCAATACCCTGGCTCTCAGCGTGGATATAACATCCCTCCTTGGCCGCTACCCTCTCGGGCCTGACTACAAGCGCGTCTGCCCTTGAGGCACGTGGGTTGTTCGCCCTGTAGAAATTTCCTCCTAACGGCCAACAAGATACTGTGTAAGAAGTAGTATCCAATCTGTTTTGGTAAAGGGGGATCGTCTTGGATTTACGTATTTCCTCCACCATAATTTTCGGAGTCAATATTTAATAACCAATCTAGTCGAGGCACAGGTAACATCTCAACAGTTGTTTCGAAATCCAACTTATTTTAATAACGTGATTAGTAGATATGACGGTTTATTGTGGGAAAAGTCTACTGTTTGCGAGGATTCAACATCACGATAACTTGGGTACTTCAGAAATCAACCTTAGGAAAAAGCCAGTGTCCCTGCCTGTACATATTTCCTGCTGCATTGGTTTCATCTTGCACTGCCTCTTCATTTTTCTCTCTCAGCTGTTGATGTGGTTGTAGTTGAACTCTTCTGCTGCACAGAAAACCATGTCATTCCTTCTTCATCGCACTTATTTCTTGTTTCACTTCACTCTGTCCATTCGGGTGCACTGAGTGGCATTCGTCCAATAAAGTTGGTAATGAAGGATGGAAAGTAGTTCCATATATGAACGCCGAGTAAAACGTGTTGGGTAACCAATTTTGATAACTTAAATATTCCTTTCTCTTTCTGTTATTTTTAATGGATCGAATTGTAATACTGAGCAGATTTGTGAAATATTTACTTTGCTGATAGTTTCACAGTTCCACCTGGCCAACACACGAATAAATTGATGAGGCCAGAGGTAATTTAAATTTCATATAAGGCTAAAGAATACACAACGTGCATACAAGTTGATCTTAAACAGGGCTTTCAAAAATGCTAATGTTACCATGAACATCCTCTATACACATGTCCGACAGTTTTCCTTCCTTATTGGCTGTCATGCATGTGTGAAGATACTACTACCCCATTTCACTGGACCAATGATGATTCTGATGCCATAAAACAGAACGTTCGTTATTGGTCTGCAAAGAACTTAGATGAGTCAAAACCTTGTTCATCCATTCATCAAATTATAAATTAGTTAGAGTTTAATAGAAGATACGCTGGCTCAGAAAAATGTCGCGATTTTATATTATCTGTAAAAAAAAATTAGTTTCACATTTGTCACTGTAATCAAATATTATCTGATTATTCAGTAATGTCAAACCCACATGTGAAAATATAGCTACGATTGAAACCGTACTAATATAAAAAAAAATCGTGAAGTCATCCTCTATACCATGTCTAGCTTTGATTTTTACAAGTTTTTATTTAACTTCACTTGTTTGTAAATACGCTAGAAGAAATTATTTGTTAATTTACCATTTCAATGTATACGAACAGTGACGAACCGCGAATGGTAAAATATTTTCTCACGCATTATTGATAACGTTCCTACAGTTGCTCGGGAAAGAGTCAAATGTGTAGGGAAATTCCCAACTTTTCATAGTAGCGATGCTAAATATCCCCATATTTTAAGCCTGATACGTAGCACCATCACCATGCACCGTTTAGGTTAAAAACTTCCATTACAATTTAGGAAGTTTACCAGAAATGTTTTACAGTGTACGGTAGGTGTCTGTCCAGCGCTCACCGAATCACTAACAATCACGATGTATTCGGTGGACAAGTCGTCGATTACTGGTGGCTTGTAGATTCTCGGTGCCGGGGAAGTCCTCGTGTATACAAGGTTGTGTGGGTAAAAGACAATCCAAACTTTGAAACACAAGATAGAATTCAAATGATGGACCGCGTGTGTGTATGTCAAATACCATTCCGATCTGCGTGGGCTCGTATTGAAATGTCAAACACGGCGACATACACACACACGTGTGAGATTAATAATGAATATCCAGCATGCCGGTCCAACTTCCCGCGAAAAATAGTGCACTGAAACTCGCCTGATCGCAAGCGATACCAATGACTGACGAGTCTGGGAATGCATAAATAAATTATCTACCTATATAATAAATAGGTGAGACTAAAAAGTGTGACAAATAAAGTACCTTTGTGTTAACAGAGGTATAAAATACTTGCGATACATGGCAAATTTAGGAAACAGCCAAGCATGTCAAATGTTTTATTCAAAAAGTGTGAAGAGATTACATTCATATGTAATCTTACATTGCCATGGGCCTAATGAATTTATTCATGCATTAGTCGGACGGAAACGTGAAAGAGTCAGGAACCTAGGGAATGTATTACTCATATGCCAAGACATACTATAATGTGTAAAAAGGTGGAAAAAAAACTTCATTTGTCATAAATTTTAACATTATACTTGCCGTACGCCAGGACTTCAAACTATTTCACTTATAGTCTATTCTCAGTCAGTATCTCGACACCTTTCTGAATCAAACCTTTGGTAACTCGCATCATGTATTACGAGTTTGGCTGTTTCCTAGACAGGCCATGTATCTCAAGCGTTTTATATTTCTGTTAACAATAACGTGTCTACATGTTGGCTAAATTGAGCTGTTACGTACACCTTATTTTTAAATTATATTTTATTTACAATTAATTTGAATAAATGCACAGGGAAAATAGGCATGTTGTTAATGCCTAGTAAAAAATAGTTCCCACGCAAAATATTACTAAACTGAGTGCACATAAATGTGGCGAGTTGTCCTTCTGGTGTAATTTCCTAGACTTGGTTAAGCTTTGTTTGCACGAGGCGGAGGAATCGCCTGAGAGTAGAGATTCAGCAGCCCTATCTCCAGGAGAGTTGCAAGTGACCATCACTGGACCATGAACGGGCAGGCAAACCTTCATCTTCTCCATATTGCTGTAGTAAATGGCAAGATGGCGACGCGTTGCTGCTAAGGAGTGTGATGGCGGCCTCACAGGACGTGAAAATTTCGCGAATTCATTTTAGGACAAGATAGATTACAAACGCCTGTACACTGAAGTCACCTTTACTATTGGATCAGAGTTTATTATGCACACCCTAGACGACTCTGAGCCAATAGCAGACTTGCAAAGGAACAAGAAGTGAATTCCATGCTGCCAGGTGTGTGGTAACACTGGGGCAGCAGCCAATGAACAAACATCTGAGGTTCGGCTGTACAAGGGGTTTATGGAGTCTAGCCTACAGGTCATTGAACCCACGAAATTTTCCTATCCATACGTATAACATAACTCATATGTTTACTCCGTCCCCAGTTTTTGGCCATTACGGAGTTTACAATGTTATATTTCATTGCGGTTGTTATCCAGAACACGGAGTTTACAATGTTATATTTCATTGCGGTTGTTATCCAGAACACGGAGTTTACAATGTTATATTTCATTGCGGTTGTTATCCAGAACACGGAGTTTACAATGTTATATTTCATTGCGGTTGTTATCCAGAACACGGAGTTTACAATGTTATATTTCATTGCGGTTGTTATCCAGAACACGGAGTTTACAATGTTATATTTCATTGCGGTTGTTATCCAGAACAAGTCTGGGTAATAATGATAGTTGATCATTGCAAATATAAAATTCCCATATCTACCATCTCCCAGCAGTTCCTTTCATAATGATGTAATTCATCAATATGAACCTATGAATTGTGATAATTATATCGCCTTTCGGCGATAGTGGCTTAAATACGGCTGGGTGCGATTTTCAACAGGACATATGAGTTCTTGAAGTGAAACATTCCGTTGGTAAAGAGGGAGACTGGATAAACAATAATGTCCCACCGACCACATTCAACATCCGCGCAGTTTAAAATAAGTGTTAAAAAAATTCCGGGCTCGCACCGCCCGGGGATCGAACCCGGGGTTCCTGCAGCAACTGAAAGCGCACAACAGTAGCAAGGATATTTATAATGAAGAATTAGGGTCGGCGTACTTTACGAACCACCTGGAGGCCAGAAGGTCGCATCCGTCCACAAAACCTCCAACCGAGGGTAGTTACCAGACTGGCTCACGCTTGGACGTGCCTCAGAGGTATAGGCCGTTCACGGTAAAGTGAACACTTTAGAATCCCTAGTTACTTTTTTCTTTCAGCAAATGATTATTCTTCCTTCGTTTTTTTCATGTAAATATTGCCATGTGAGTAATAAACACAGTGATTACACTTCGCCATACCCCACAATCAAAAGTCCCAGACCACAATGAGATGTATTTATTGACTATAATGTTTGATGAGACTGCCTCAAAAAGTGCTCACTTTACCGTGAACGGCCTATACCAGACAGGCGACCCTGACCACTTCGCCACTCCGACCTGTGAAGAAATAGGTCTCATCTAGCGAGATATACACTGCTGCTCTGTTGCCGTCGTCCAGAGTAGCAACAATCCACGCTGTACCTCGCATTGTTTATAATTGCGGCTAACAGATGGCAGGCAAGGCTACATTATTTACAGTCTTACTATCAACAAAGTATTCGGAAAGAACCATAGTTACCTGTCCTCGTTGATAATTATTCTAGTTATACTATGATATTAGATTTAAACGTAAATGACTGTCGGTATAAATTTGTCCATGGTTAAAGGTCTATGTTATTTGTAATAGTCTTATGTATTAAGCCAAACTGTTTTTTTTTTTTTAGAATCCAATCAACAAATGAGGAAATTTAAATTCAAAACTTCTAATGTGTTATTAACAAATTTGTGATTTTTTTACTAAGTATTTCAATAAGTATTTTTGATTGCAACGTGTCACTTAATCTGCATATGAATACGTGATATTATTTGTAAATTTAATTGGCAGTAACAAGACTTTCCTCCAGAATACAGACATATACAGTGATAATGTAATGGAAATGCATATTTTAATTTAATTTGTTATTAAATGTGTGCAGATGGGGCAGGTTTTATTCGCAAGTTTCCGTTGGCTGAAATTTACCATAATAACAATAATAATAGTATTTAAGTAGTAGGCTATTTTCGTTTCTCACACATGATCCAGGATGTGGATCTAGGAGCCACCGCCCGCCATCTTGGATTCATTTCTTTTTTTCGTACAAAATCGTTAGTTTTACTCCAAAAATCACTTCAGAAATCAATTATTTTACCCAAAAATCTCTTTTTCCCTTAAAAATTTCCCTAAAAATTCCCGTTTTTCCCAGATCAGGAGAACAGGATCAGTGACTCAGAGCCAGAAGAGCAGGACTGATGACTCAGGACTCTTGGCCTCTGACCCCAAAATATCCAAAAATTAAAAATTAAAAATTAAAAAAATATTCCTAAAATTTTATAAAAAAACGTATTGTTAAATGATATTCCTACATATTTTTGTTAGTGGCTGTCCGCAAATTTATAGCAAATAACGTTTGCTGAACATACCTTAAAATCGATTAAGACAGGATCTTTCATTTTACTTATTTAAACCTACTACAAATAGTTTGGTTTATTTTATTTGTACTCTACAAAAAATTGTAAAAATTTGTCTTGGGTGTGTTATTTTCCAGAAACCATGCAGGCTGAAAATGTTTTATAATAGGGAAATGTAGTCACATATAATAGTTATAAAATGATAAATATATTGTGCTATAAACTTTTCAAGGTAAACTGAGCTCTTTTGAAAACATTGCTTAGTATCTAATTGTATGCACGTTTTGTATTCTTACTCCTTATGTGAAATTAACATTTCCATGTGCCTCATCACTTTATTTGTGCGCCGGTATTGTGAAACTGAAATTATTAGAAAAGTAAATTTTGTTACAAATATGCTCGTTTTTACACTTCGATGCATTAAAAAAAAACGTAAGCGAAAGAAATAATTCAAGCTATCACAAATGTTTACCTAAACACTTTTTATTCTACGTTAAGATATAAAACTACTTTCCCTCCATCGTTACGAACTTCATTTGGCGCATGTCACTCAGTGCGCCCTTTAAAATATATGCAGGCCGGAGCAGTAACTCTTTCCTACGGTTGATTTCAAAAGTGCTCACTTTATTGTGAACAAGCTTTAATATAAAATAACCAATTTTTCTGTGGTCAACGTGCTTATGGTGGTTGCCTACCTGCCGCTTGAATTGCCTTTGAGCATGTTTAGAAAATCGTTCTTTTGACGAAACTATTGTGTAAAGGGCAGTTTGTGAGACGGTCACAGAAATTGCAATATTAGGCCTATATAATTGGGAACATAGTTTTATCTAGAGTTATAATAGTCGAAGAAATGTGATTGGCATTTATATGTATTCCACATATTGTTAGCAGATGAGATATGGTAACCTGAGTTATCAAAGATAAATAAATTTTAATGTGGCTGTTTCAATTAAAGACTGTTCATGATGAAGAAAGCACTCTTGAATGAACCTCAGGAAATATCACTGGCCTTGCCTGCATATATATTTGAACGGGCGCAATGAGTGGCATAGGCCCATTGCAGACGGTAATTATGGATGGAAAGAATTTTATATCTTAACACTGAATAAAAAGTGCAAGGTTACCATTTGTTATAACTTGAATTATGTCTTTCGCTTTCTGTTTTTTTTTTATTTTTATATATCGAAGCTTAAAATTGCCCCGATTTATACATATTTACTTTTCCAATAATTCCACCGTTTAACCTGACTGATGCATCAATAAAGTGATGGGGCCCATGGCAATGTTAATTTTTACATGAGACGGAATATTACACAAAGTTCATACAAGTAGATCTCAAGCAGGGTTTTCAAAAGTGCTCAATTGACCATGAACAGCCCATAGGGGAAAGTCAAAGGGGATGAAACATGGGTAAGGAATATCTCCACTCCGAATCAGAAGAAGGGGAAATCACCCGTTTCTCACGGTACACTGAGATAAAAATGTTGTTTCCGGGCAACCGAACATTTGTTTGAAAAGGGCCAAAAATATATTTAGTTGCCCCAACAAAATATGAGTAAACAAAACTTGAAATGCATTAGAATTAATTTTGATTATCTGACTAAATACACGTTTGCTTGAATTAACAACGCATCTGTGTTGGACCAAAATTAATTAGACTGCCAACAAAATATTCAGTTGATTCAACTTTATAGATTTGTGTTGGCCACTCATTTGATTGACTGCGTTCGGAAGTACAGCTCGAGAGTTTATTTGTTTTTTTTTTTTTTTTTGTGAGAGGATAATAACAGTGCTCTAGTTTCATCCAACCAATCATACAATACTCGCGGTTATAATATGATCACTTTTCTATAATTGCATAATGACCAGAGACGTGCAAAATTCGCGTTATTTTTTCGCTGCAGGTTGAACTCCCCCATATTGCATGCTAGTTCGACTTATGTGAATGGTCGACAACTTGTATAGCAAATTTGAAGGATGCGTTTAGCCAGTTGTAAAGTCTCGACGGCAGAGCAACCAATCGACAGTGAAGCGATCACGCAGGTAAATGACGTCGTATAGTTGCCAGTAGCCAATGAAATCGCGAATAGCGCTCAAGTAGGTATAGTGTATTGAATCGTAGCGTGGTACTAAATAATAATGCAAATTTTGCATGTCTCTAATAATGACGCATCAGTAGAGACATGAGTATTTTGCGAATTCATTCGGAGGCGAGGTAGACTCCAAACACTTGTTCTTTTCTCGTACTGTTGTGATTGGACGACAGTTCTTTAGACACGCCCCGCTTAACTGTACTCCAGCAATAAGCAGGAAGCAGTAGTGTGAGTGAACTTTGAACGGTCCTGTAGAAAGGCCTTACTTGATCACAACAACCAATAAGCAAACGATAACGTCTCGAGTGTATAGAGGGCTGCCCAGGCTAGCTTGCTGCCAAGTCAATACGTGTAATACTCGGAGCCCTACGCATCAATAGTGATCATGTCCATGGCAATATTGATTTTACGTATAGTGAGAGATTACACAATTTGTGCATACAAGTATACCTTAGCAGACATCTCAATAGAGCTCAGCTTACCGGGAACACACCCACACGTATCAGGTAAATTCTCGAGACACGTGCGTCGGTTCGCAATTCTCTCCTGACGGTTGGCATGACATACCCTCGAAATCCATAACTTTGGCCACCGGATCACCAAGGTGTAGTGCGGTTATGCCAGCTGCTTGGCGGTGAATTAAGCACTTTCAGAAGTTCCACTTAAGAGGCTGTGTCATCCTCTAAAAAGATATTATTCGTTTTAGTGTCCTAACAGAAGAGTCAAAGTCATTACTAAAGATGTTTAGTTATAGAAGCATTACAGGTCATAGCTCTGTGCAAATTTTGTACCTGATTTCTAATGTGTAAATGTTCCCCTTGTTTAATAAAAAGTGAGAATGAATTATTATATGAAATTTTGTATTAAGTTATTGCATAAATATGATTTGTTAGTCCATGTATTATGTCCATAATCATGGATAAGGCAATTAGCAAAGATTCTATTGTAGCATTTTTCAATAAATCCTCCTAAATTTTAATTACGAAGAAATAAATAAAAATTTAAATGTGGTTGGAGATGCGGGCTCTTAATTACTTTTCTCGGCAAACTATGTGTTGTTTTGTGACACGAAGCCTTGCGACTGAGTGCAGGCGTAGTGAATGTTTGAGAAACACGGGAATACCCGGAGGAAACCCGTCAAGTCCGCCACGCCACGCCACCCGTCCGCGTATGACCAGCCGAGGTCCGGGCCCGAGAACTGACTTGGATAAGGGCCGCTCACTTCGTATTAGCTTCTGCCATAAAAGAGGTGGCATTAATTAACCAAATGCAAAGTCGAAACTGTAATAGTTATATTCTCTAAGTTTCTCGGTGTGAACGGTAACGAACTCGTAGCCACTATTTCTTTAACTCTTGTGCGCACTCAAAGCACCATTAAAGCCAGCGCACTTAGCCAGAGAAGTTACGGCAGAAAGTTTCTGAGCTGTGACTGCCCTCGCGCTCGAGTTATTCTGAAAGCGAAATGAAAGAAAGAATACTCTCTCCTGGCTCTTGAACAAATAGCTGCATTTATTTAAGTGCATTTCCGCTCACTTAAACACGCCGCGCACATTTTTCGATAGTTGCTTTATTAAGTAGGTTAATTTCAACTTGGTTAAAGCTAACAGCTTTGTTTCGGCACATTTCGCCTTACAATTTAGTCAGAGTCACAGAATGGCTGACTATAGAGAAGCGAAATGGTGTGGCTGTTCTTATGATGTAGGTGAACTCTGTTGCTCATTGGGGCCGCAGTGGGATGGTGGTTAGACTACTCGCCTCCCACCAAGGCGAAACGGGTTCAATTCCCGGTGGGGTAACCTCCGGATTTGCGCACGCGTGTATCGTGACGGACGATACCGCTAGTCGGCGGATTTTCTCGGGGATATCCCGTTTCCCCGCCCATGCATTCCGGGGCTGCTCCATGTTCACCTCGCTTCGCCCTCATCGGCTCTCAAGACATGATGTTAAGAGACACGCTGATCTCTTCACGCACTCATTCACTCTTTCTGTCGCTCATTGGCCACACGAAGCTGTGGAAATATGCGCCTTGGGGTCTGATTGGCTATCGCACGTTACGGAGTATTCCGTACTGGCAGGGCTTCCGTCTGGCAGGTTAGTCTGCAGGAGCTGATTGGTGAACTAAGTTCCGCCAAATTGCTGGCCAGTGAGGCCACAATTCGCAGTCACGCCACAATTTAAACTCTGTATTCATCCTTACTCTGTGTCCGAGTGTTATTTATCCACTGCAAACCCCACTAAGGAAGACTCGCAGGGTTTCCTCAAAATCTAAGGCTCTGATATGGACTAAGGTCTTAAGGGGGAAAGTAATGTTTAACTTCTGTTTATTTACTGGAACTGTCTGGGCTTGTTTAGCATGTAAGTTGCCTTTGGAAATTTTCAAAATCATTAACCTGTAAACGTTGAAAATGAGGGAGTTTTAAGAAGTCAATATATTATTTGCATATAAACTACACTTACGACGTCTTTGAAAAATATACATGTCGAGGACTGTATGTATAACATAAGGCCCAATGCCTTAAAATTTAAAAGATACCAAAATATGGAAATAGTGTAAATCATTCAAACTATCGAGCAAATATAAGCCACGAAAGAAAAGAGCATAACGATATGACACTTTTTACTGTAGTAATTTTATAATAATGACTTAATAATAATTTTTATCTATAACAATTGAGCATATCATAGAACCCCCATTAAATTCTTAGAGAAAGGCACATATTTTTTACCACATAGAACAAGGTTGAAGTGAACTGCTTACATTCATTACTAGAGGCTTATCAGTTGTGTTGGTTTCTGTAATTCCTCATACCAATGTCCTATTGGTTCTGGCTACATCGGGCGTGCTTACTGTACTCTGCGCCGTTTATTATTGGCTGAACGTCGGCCAATAAATTTGCGCTATGATCGTGCGCCAATTCAAGCGTCACGTTAGCTATGACAGGTTTTACAGTCCAACGTGTTCATTTCAGACATTCATTAAAAGAATAGCTCTATTTTTACGAACTATAATTTTATCTAGTTGTAATGTTTATATAAAAGTAGCCCCGAGTATAAACGTTTATACTCCTCAAAGGGTTAAGCTCTTCTTTAAACTCTAGACTTCGTAATAAAGTAACTAACCTGCACGTGAGTTTATTCGCTACTGGCATGTAACTCTAAACGGAATTAATTTAAATTGTATATGAAAGTCTTAAAATATTTTTGCTAGTCTAGATGTCCTTCCCTAAGCTTTACTTCTAACGTGGATAACATAGGGAGACGTCATATGGCGACAGATGAGAAACAAATGATTATGAATTTCTTATATCGCCGATTGCGCATGTGCAATCAGTTTCCTGTATTTATGACTCATGATGCAGATGACACTAACTTATTCGAGCTAGTGGAAAACTCTACATAACTATCCCCTTTCTCATTTGGTTCATGTCTAAAACCTAATATATTCACATACTCCCAGTTACCATTTCGTAATATTCTTTAAAGATGGCCTATTCGGATGGAGACTCTTGTTACTGAGAACTAAATATGGAAACAGAATAACGAATACAGCTGCATATTTAGTTTTGGTATTTGCCTCACTGTAAACGCCAGTCCCTACAAAACCCGCTGCAATTCTCTGCCTCGCAATTTTTTCCAAATGTTTACTCAAGTATTAAAATACAATTTATTCCCTTGAAACTTAAGGCTAAGTAAAATATCGTGTGTAAAATCAATGCTTCTGCATAAACGCTTATCTCAGTTGATAAACGGTCTGAGAATACGAATGTTTTTTTCTGGAAAAATTGTGAAACTATTGTCTACAGGCACCCCTTTACCTCTAACCAGCCAAATCTATTAAAAGAGCAAAAGATGGTGAAATCTACCAACAACGACATTTTTTAGTACTAACATGCACGGTCGCCATAAGCGAAAGAATTACAAAAAGGCATATCGCGAGCGATCATCACTTCCCACTGTTACAGATCATATATGTGTGAAATTCAGCTGTAGTCTATTTGCGATTTCTTCATACTTTTCGAATAAAACCTTTGAAAGTTTGCCCAATGGAGGTCTTGCTTGGTGTTTTCCTAAATACGATTTGTAGAGAACCGGAAATTTGGATTGATTCATTCTGCAACAAGCTAGACTCCACAATCCTTTGTGTACTGAAGCCTCATTTGTAGAGACAGGAAAAATTCGCGTGTTCAATTACCTGTTGGCTAGACTGCATAGTCCTGCGTACAATATCGCAGATAAGAATACTCATTGGTTGCGTTCTGTTACAGCGGAAGGCGATGGTTGGGCCTGCATTTTGTCGCGTGTTTCCTGTTGGCTCAAAGGTTCTTCAGGAGGTGTTAAATAACGCGAGTGTCAATTGCAATAGCAACCTGAACAAAAGAGTTTTGGGATTCTAGTTTGACCCATTGTGAATCCGCGAATTATTTAGGTCTGTACTCGTTTCGTTGTTCATTGGCCGTTGCTTCGACTTTAGCCACTGGCTTTGTAGCATGGGATTCGGTCAATGTTTTCTTGTAAGTTCTTTAAGGACATAAAGTCGTCTGGGGCGTGTCTAACAAAATGTTATCTAATAGAAGCAGCAACTCTAAATTAAAAGTGGTCGAAGTTTAACTTGGCCTCAAATAAATCTGCGAAATTTCCGGGTTTCTAATGATTTGTAACACATACGTTGTATACTTGTGTTAACGTAATAATAACTTATTTTTGGTTAAACTGAACTTTTACTTATATTTCATATACACATTATAATATTTCATTTATAATTAATATCAATAAAACAGGAATGAAGTAGGTGTGTTGGTGATTCCTAGTAATAAATAGTTCGTATGCAAAATATAATTATAACGAGTGCGAACGAAAGCGGTTAATTGCCCTTTTGGTGTAATTTTCTATACTTGGTTAAGCTTTGTTTGCATGGGGCGGAGGAATATCCTGGAAGTAAAACTTCGGCAGAACTTCAGGCAAGTTGGAAGCAACTGTGAACACACTGAGGTCCGCACACGTTTACTGGCACTTAAGACAAATTAGAAGCCAGTCAGCTATATCCACTACTGCAAGAACACCGGTTCTGTTGGTGGCTGTGATAAAATCCACCATTGTCCAATTGGTCTATACCACACCGGACACTACCCTGTACTTCACAGCGTTCATCACTAGCTGCACAAATACTGCACATCCATGGGAGTTTTGTTCCGAACAACAAAGAAATCTCCAAATTAGCTTAAAAACTACAAATTGTTAATGGACTAGACATGAGAATGTATCGCTCAGCCTTGGGATGGCCTATCACAATTATCCCATAATTAGAGACCGGAAAAATTCACGTGAACAATTTCCAGTACGCTAGATTGCACGGTCTTGTATACAATAACGCAGATAAGCAATGCTCATTGGTTGCTTGCTCTCACAGCGGAAGGCGATGGTTGGACATGCGTTTTGTCTCGTGCTTCCTATTGGGTCATGGTTCTTCAGGAACTGTTAAATAACGTGTCATCAAATTGCAATAGCAACATTAACAAAACAATTTTTGGATTCTAGCTTCACCCAAAGTGAATCCGTGAATTCTTCAGGTCTCTGCCCATTATATGGCTAGAAGTGGCCTCGATGTGTTTATAAATGTTTAATAAGGGTTCGCCTTAAAGATATACCGAATACGCGCGCGGTCTGCTACGCTCTCTAGTGGATTAGCAAGTGGATTAGCCTACAAGTCGTATTTTTTTTAAGTCAACTGCCGTTGCCAGAGACTGTACGATAAGTTAAAGCTGTTTCCTGATTTTAAACCAGCAGAAGTATTAGAAATGGTATTACCAAGCTCTGTATCGATGCAAATTCAACTAGTTCTTTTTCAGTAATTTTTTATTTAATTATTATATTTTCTGATCTTTCCAGGAAACAGGATATACATCAATGTTACAAAAGGAAGGTGTCGATGGCAAAGAAGCACATATTGTTCTGCTCAAAAAAAAATCCCCGTTGGTATATAGCTATCCTTAACAGGAACGTCCCAAAAAAATAATTTCATTCACATGTATTTCCCTATCCCAAATTCTCACTGATTTCACACCAGGTAAAGGATATCCATGGTAAAGTGAGCACTTTTTAAGGCCCTGCTAAATTTTTCCTTTCAATTAATTTCTACCTTTCTGCCACTTTTTAATGTAAACATTGCAATATGACTAATAAACACAGTGTATACATTTCATGACTCTCAAAATTTAACGTCTGAGACTGCAACAAAATATATTTATTAAGGGTTAATGCCTTTTGGGAGGGCCTTAAAAAGTGCCCACTTTACCGTGGACAGCCTGTAACAGCTTTAAGGAGCAGGTAAGATTGTCTTTCAATCAAAGCGATATCTTGGCCCCAGTACTACTGCAAAAGCTACCGCATAACTGGAGTGCCTATTTCGTTTGCAGAATTATTCGAAGAAATCGCCCTAATGTGCAGTCAAGTTCGGAAACTTTTCCACAGTGTGGCAGTTCTTCAAGGAGCATTGATTTCATACACATATTTTGCTGCTCCGTTGCGGGCTGTCAGTAGGAATTAATTCTTTCGTGAATTTGCGACCGGAAGGGAGGGAGCGAAAAGAGCAGAGCCGGAATGCAAGGTTGGGGGAAACGGGATATCCCCGAGAAAACCCGCCAACCACTGGCATCATCCGACATGATTCCCACACGCGAAAATCCGGGAGCGACCCCGCCGGGGTGGGGGGAGGCACGGTGGCTAAGCGGTTAGCCTGCTCGCCTCCCACCAAGGCGAACCGGGTTCAAACCCCGGCCGGGCCACCAGATATTCGCAAGTGGGAATCGTGCCGGACGATGCCGTTGGTCGGTGGGTTTTCTCGGGCATCTCCCGTTTCTCCCGCCTCTTCATTCCGGCGCCGCTCCATATTCACTTCAATCACCCTCATCGGCTCTCAAGACCTCGCTGTTAAGAGCCGCCTGATATATATATTTATTTATATATATATATATATATATATATATATATATATATATATATATATATATATATATATATATATATATATATATATATATATTTATATATATATCCACCCCGCTTGGATTCGGACCTAGTTCGCTTAAGTTGGGGCGGTCAGTCTGACCACTACAGCACCGCGGCCCAAGTTGCGATTGGACTGGTTTTTATTTATGTTTACGTAAAATAATTCACCGCTCACCCACCCTTATCAGTTATCACTCAGTAAGTTAAGTCACTTTTATGTGTTTGTAATTTTCGTACCCCACTCAAACTCCATGGAACGTAATATTATGTCGATGTTTGTATATAAAGATTCACTTTTTAAACATACAGCGACTGTACGTACATTTTTAATATGAATTATTAATTCATAAATAAGTTATCTCAACATTTCTGGAAATATCATATTTAAATACGATTTTGTGGGTATAACGAGGACACTTTTGTTGGTGTTGAATGAAATAAACAGAGAGGTAATATTTTTCCTGTCTGCAAAACAAATAGTAATATACTAAGTAAATATTTGTAGTAATATCCAGGAAAAAAGCTGAGATAAAATAACCTCCACGAATAACGTTAAACGAGAGAAAGAAAATGCAGCAAGTTCGTAGCTAATTGAAAACTCAGAACAATTTTATAAAATCCTCCCCGCCCGTAACTTTATTTATCTTGATGAAAAATTGAATAACATAATCAAATTATTTTTGCAACAAATTATGAAACGCAGGTATAGCGGGTGTTTTTGATCAGCACTGGCGAACGCTAGCAGGTTTTTCTCACGTAAACGTAAATCCGAAACTTGTGCGCTCTTTTCCCCATAAGCAAATATTTAAAGGAACTATACACGCGACAACATTTGAAATGCTATCATGTGAACCGTGTGTGGCATACTTGTCGGCCAACATACGTTCTGTTGCGAGATATGCATGCATTTCTAAAAAAAAACTGTTTACATGAGAGTATTCCAAGAACCCAATCATTTGCGATAATTTATACTGCTGATACATAAGATATCGCCGACATTATAGGTAAGGAAAGGGAAATTTCGGGAGTTCAACGACCTGTAAGCTAGACGCCTCAGTTTTCTGCATACTGGAGCCTCAGCTGTGTTTCCATTGGCTGTTGCCGCACACCTGGCAGTTATGAGGTTCGCAAGGTGATTTCTTGCAAGTCTGCTATTGGCTCAGAGACGAGCAAGGCGGGGTCTAATAAACTGTTATCCAATTGCGACGGTGTCTTCAGTATATATGTGTTTGACGTCTATCGTGTCCCGAAATTAATTCGCGAAATTTTCCTACCCCTAATTATGGGGCTAGAGAGTTACATGCCGAATTAATATGCCAACCCCCATGTTCACATATTACCAAACATTTTCTCAGAGTATTAAGATCTCCGTTCTGCAAAACACCATTCACGGCTTTGTTGCTTTAATGGAAAGTAGTTTCTTATTTTTTGATGAAAATACTTAAAATTCAATTTTCCGGTGCATTTCAGCGGGGAATATGAAACATATAAATTTGGCTTTTTTTTTTTTTCGTAAGTAATAACCTAAAGAACTTTGTTGGTGTTGTTCAAATACATCCGGTTTAATTAGGCCAACTTGTTTCCCGCGAAAAGATGTAAGCGCAGGCTAGACTTCGATATCCTAGTGCACAATTGCAAATCTAATGCTGTTATTGGCTGCATTTTTTTGTTAGACGACAGTGTCATACAATGGCCGGGCCAATCATAATTAAGTTGCCACGACTCCGGCCCTCCGTGATTCGCGGACCGACGCGTAAGACTCGTGACAATCAAACTCATCCAATCACAAAAGCGGGTTATATTTAAGAGTGTTTTTGAGTACAACTGGTGGTAGAATCTTTTTCGCGAAAAACAGGTGCCCTTTGCATTGGTATAATTTATAGAATAGGTGGCCACTACAATTTCAAGGTCTCTCAAAGTGTTTCACATTTTTACATGAGTGACGCTGTGGTAAATAGTATCTAACGTTATAGGCTGTTCACGGTAAAGCGAGCACTTTCGATACCATAGTTACTTTTATCCTTTCAGCCATTTTCATACATCAACCGCCTTTTTAAATAAATATTGCCATGTAAGTAATAAACATAGTGTGTATATGTCACCGCACTTGGAAGTTGACGTCTAAGGCTAGAATAAAATAATAATGGTTATACTAAAAAGCAGCAGGAAGATGGAAATGGGATTAAAGGAAAGATTTATAAGGGCCTTAAAAAGTGCTCACTTTACCGTGTATGGCCTATACCTGGGCGATGTTACGTTTTTCATTCCGACACTATTACTTCGTCAGTAATAACACGGATGAAATAAAATGTGGCCACGTTCATCGATTATACGTAGGGATAGGAACATATCGCGAGCTCGTTTCAGGACAAGATAGACGTCAAACACGTGTACACTGAAGTTGACTTTGCAATTGGATCGCAGTTTATTAGACACGCCCTGGACGACTCTGAGCCAGTAACAGACTTGCAAGGAAACTAGTAGCGAGGGCCATACTGCCAGGTGTGAAGTAACACTGGCTACCCTCTGAGACAGCAGCCAATGAACAAACATACGAGGCTCTAGTATACACAGGACTGTGGAGTCTAGCCTACACGTCATTGAACTCGCGAATTTTTCCTATCCCTAGTTGTACGACTACGATTAGGTAATGACCTTTAGTCGGCACGACGCATGCTTGGGGTGGGGGCCCGTGGCGACTCGCGGCAATGATGGGCGTGTGTGGAAATCTCCAGCCAGGATATCTCGTGAGTTCGGTGAGCCAGCTCGCTGATTTTCACGCCAAACGAAAGATCTCGTCCAGATATGTCGATTTAAGTTATTAAAATAGAACTTAGTCTAACCAGTAGAGATGTTTGTTTATCGCGGGAAAAGTTTACTTTTTGCTAGGTTTCAACATTCTGTACGCATGTCCGACGGTTTTCTTTCCCTATTGGCTGCCAAGCACGTATGAAGACACTACCCCTTTTCACTGGACCAATGAGGATTCTGATACTATAAGTAGAAACCTGCAAAATTTGTGTTATTATTTGGCGTCAGGATTAAACTTCACAGTACTGTATATACTTGAGCCAGCGTCGGTTCTCCATTGGTTGCTGCATATTTGTGAAGCAACTCCTTTTTTTTTTACTGTACTGCACGTGATTGGACTATACAATTGTAAAGTGTTCATTTACTGGCGCAGAGTTAGCCAGGGCGTGTCAAATAAAGTATGGTCCAATGATAAACTTATTAGAACTGTACATGAGTGTGAAGTTAAACATGTCCTCAAATAATAATGCGAACTATTGAGCAGAACGTTCGTGATTGGTCTGCAAACAACATAGCCGGGTCAAAAAAAAAAAAAACACTGAATCCAACCACGAAAGAAAAAACTAGTTACAGAATTATAGAATATATGTTGGCTCAAATAATGTTCACGATTTTCCACCATCTTTACTTATCAGCCATCCTCCATCGATTGATACCATACAGTAAAAAATTTATGTACTTGTTCATCGGAAACTATAGTTTCCGAAGATTCCCTGTGTTACTCCAAAGGTGAGCTATTAAATATTTACGACATAATACTACATAAAGCACACAAAATTCTTTATGCAGCCCAATGTTTATAGTAAATATGAAATCTAAAACACTTGCTGGGTCCACGGAGGCTGAGCATTTAGACTGGTCGCCTCCCACCAAGGCAAACCGGGTTCAATCCCGGGCCGGTTCACTCCGGATTTTCGCAAGTGGGAATCGTGACGGATGCGAGTTTTCTCGGGGATCTCCCATTCCCCCTGCTCCTTCATTCCGGAGCTGCTCCACACTCACCTCACTCCTCTCTCATCGGTTCTCAATACCTACATGTCAAGAACCTCCCAAATTCCTTCACTCATTACAACACTTGCTTGTTATAAATTAAACAGTTTTTTTACACATTCCATGCTATGGTTTTGTGAAATTTATTGTAATTTATTTGTGGCGTTAAAAAAATTAGTTTCAAAATAAATATTTGTAGAGATACAAAAAAAAATTCACAATGCGATGGTTAATCGAGTGAGGCGGCTTCGGTAACGTATAGTCTGTTCTTGGTACAGTGGGAACTTGTTAAGGTCATGCTTAAATGGTCCTTTCACAGCCTATTTGTTTATATTCTGCAATTGTTAATATAAAAATTGCTGTGTGACTAACAACCCAGTGCATACATTTTGTAGAGCTCAAAAGTAATACATCTGCGGCCATAATAATATATACTTTTTCTTGATATCAAGAGTGTTGAAAGGGCCTTAAATGGTGTGCACTTTACCATGAATAGTGTATAGAAAAGTCTACATGGTGCAATCCGCAGTTATGTAGACGTAGCCAGGTAAGACCCACGAGTGTGTTCTCGATACAGCCGCATCCCGAGTTTTTATTATACCTGAAATGGTATATAAGGGGTAAGAAGGATTAACTATTCCCAGGGACAGGCGAATTTCGCTTTAAAATGACATGTAGGCTAGACTCCGTGAAACTATATATTTTTGAGCGCCAGCATTCTGTTGTGTATCCAGTCTTACCTCAGACAAGGTGGCTCGGGATTCGGCGCTTCTTTCCTTGCGGGCCTTTTATTGGCCCATAGTTAACTTGGCCGTGTCTAATACACTGGGGTCCAATCGCTAGAGACCGGAAAAATTCTCGAGTCCAGTGATGTACGGGCTAGACTCAACTGCATTGCGTAAAATCACGAAGATAAGAATCCCCATTGGTTCCTTGCTGTCACAGCGGAAGGCTATGGTTTTGGGTTCTTCAGGGGTTTTCAACTTACACGTGGACCAATGGTAAAAGTTTTAGAATTCTAACTTGACCCAAAATGAATCCGCGAATTCTTCAGGTCTCTGCCAATCGCAAACGCATGGGTCTAAAGTATAGCTAGGAATAGGAATGACCTGTATGCCAGACTCCACAATCCTTTCCATAATTGAACCTCCGATGTCTGTTCATTGGCTGTTGCCCCAGTGTTACCCCGCATTTGACAGTACAGGATTCGCTTCTTGTTCCCTTGCAAATCGGCTATTGGCACGGAGTCATCCAGGGTGTGCCTAATAAAATCTGATCGAATTTCAAAGGCGACTTTAGTGTGCACGCGTTTGAAATCTATCTTGTCCTGAAATGAAGTCGCGAATTTTTCCTATCCATAAGTATAGCTTATCATGAAATGAATTCCTGAGATTTTCCCAGTCCCTAACGACGCCGATCTTTCAAAAGTGTTCAGTTAAGAACGAACGAACTATATACCGTAGCTCTCAGCTTGCGTAAGCACGCCAAATAGGAATAGCCTCTCTTTCTTACTCCCACAGTTCCTCGCTTGCAAAACAATGCTGTTTATGAAAGCTTGACTTCCACAAGGTCGCCGCGCCGTAAGAGGAAACGCTGAGGAGTACGGAGGAAGAATGATAAAATAAAACAGGTCGTCCAGCAGTTGCCCATGTTCGTCGTGTGTACCGAGGTCACAGGTCGTCCAGCAGTTGCCCATGTTCGTCGTGTGTACCGAGGTCACGGGCGTCTTGCCGTCGCTCGCATAACTTCCGTTTCGTTGCTTTCTTTTTTAAATCAAGTTGCGTGCTCCGTTCTCGCCATGTTACCATCTCCCACTCTTGTGCTCCAAAATCCTCTTCGGAAGTTTCTGTACAGCCTGTTCACAGTAAAGTGAGCACTTTTGAAGCCCTAGTTACTTTTTTTCTTTCAGCAGTTTTTTTTATCCTATAACCTCATTTTAAAATAAATATGTCTATGCAAGTGATAAACGCAGGGTGTATATTCCACGGCCCTCTGAAGTTGGCGTGTAAGAGCAAAATAAAATATATTTATATATTATTATTCAAAAAGAGAAGGCTTTCAAAAGTGCTCACTTTACAGTGAATATACCTATACCTGAGTAACACGCGACTGGAAGAGAGCCTGTTGTTCATATAGAAACTTAACTAGTTGCCAAGTTGCCAAACATGCTCTAATGGGATTTTTTTTTTTAAAGTCATTCAATATATTACGAACAGAAATGAAAAAAGTGTTTCTGCATATGAATATATATATATATATATATATATATATATATATATATATATATATATATATATATATATATATACAGGCTATTCACGGTAAAGTGAGTACTTTTGAACGTCCTCTCATTTGGGATAGTATTAAATATACATATATTTAATTTTGGCCGTAGACGTGGAATATATACAATATGTTTATTACTTGCATGGCAATGCTTATTTTAAAAATATGGTTAAATTATAAACATTGCAAAAAGGAAAAGTAACTAGGGGCTCAAAAGTGCTGACTATAGAGTCAACAACCTTTATAAGTATGATTCTTAGTAACCTGCTGGGAGCACGGTATATGAGCGGTTAGCCTGCTCGCCTCCCACCAAGGCGAACCGGGTTCTATCTCCGGCCGGGTCACGCCCGGATTGTCATATGTGGTAATCGTGCCGGACGACGCCGTTGGTCGGTGGTTTTTTTTTTTTTTTCCACTCCAATTGTTTGCTCCTCATTAATCTTGTTATTTTAAAGTTTTTTTTTTTTTACATTTTTACTTCTTATTTATTTGCTACAGTTTGTAGTGTTGGACAACCTGAATAATAGTCAAAACAAATTAATGACATAATTTCCATATGTACTTCTCAGTATGTTCATAGCATAATATCATGACTAGAAAATTCGCGTTATCTTTCGGTGACAGGATAGACTCCACTGCCTTATAAACGAGTGAGCACAGCCTGTGGTTTCATCGGCCGCTGTACTCCAATCAACGTCAACTACCTGCTTGAGCTCCTTAAAAGAGATTGGTCACTCCATCGCTGAACTAATATTACTGACTCAAGAGTTCTCCGAAGGCGCGCCACGCATATTTCCGACCAGTGACTGAAGTCGGTCAAATTCACAGTAACTTGCAGTTCAGTCTGTCCTTAGATAATGACTCTAATTTTGCACGTTTACAACCACCACTAACGTATCATCGAATACGTAAGCCTACGTGCGAATGTGAGATGCACATTTATATTTAAAAAAAAGGAAGAACAAATCCGAGAGCACTTCAGTGGTACGTGATACTGCCTGCCAATATGAAGACGAATGTGAAATTTCGGGAAAGTCATTTTTTTTCCCTCCCACCGTCGTTATTTTATAAAGAGAGAGATTTACTTTAGAAGTTCCAAACAAACATTTTGCGCCGTTCTGGAGTTGAATGTTGTTTGTTACTTCTTGGAAATGTTTAATGGGTTTCGAAATCAAAACAGTTCTCTTTTCCCCCCCGCCGTATTTTTCAAAGAACTTCCTCTTTTCCATAGGCATTGCCTTTGTATTCACAACTGAGGAAAAGCAAAATAAGTAATTTCCTGAGTAACGATGCCAAAGTCACCACGGAAATTGATGAAGGAGCCGAGTAGATTTATGTATGTAAATTCGGTAATAATATAGAGTTCTCACAGTGACAGCTTCGTAATTGACTCTGGCAAGGTTACGCGTTACCATCAGCTTGTCAACGGTTAGTTAGTCACATGGAAGAATGTAAAAATTACATTGTTATATTATACATGTTGTGGACTCGCGATACATACGTGTCCAGGCATGAAAATAAAACATCTTATTTACTATTTCTTAAAGTTATGTTACGCTATTGATAAATCGAGGTGTACTCCAATTTGCGGTTACTTCACACTTTTCTGAAGCCTTGCTTAAGTTCTACTTCCAGGATATTCCTCCGCCTCGTGTAAACTAAGCTTAACTAAGTCTAGGAAATTCCTCCACCTCGTGTAAACTAAGCTTAACTAAGTCTAGGAAATTCCACCAAAGGACAAGGCACCGAATTCGTGTGCACTCAATTGTAATAATATTTTTCACGAGAACTATTTCTCATTAGGCGCTACCAACACACGTGTTTTATTACTGCATTTATTAATTTATATTATATAAGAAATATTACAATTTATAAATAGGCTACTGTTAAAACTTAGATTTTTTTGAGAAATAAGATACTCTAATGTAGACATAAGCAAAAAAACGCTTGTGATAAATGACTAGAGATGATGGTTTACCGTGGGAAATCTGACTTCTTGCTAGGATTCAATGACGCTATGACGCGACTACCCTATTTCATTGGGCTAATGAGGATTCTGATGCTATACAGCAGAGCGTTCGTTATTGGTCTGCAAACAACTTAGCAGAGCCAAAACCTTCTTCATCAAATCATGAAAGAATAAACAAGTTAGAATGTTATAGAATTTATGACGGTTCAAAAACTTTTCGCGATTTTCCATTATCTCTAAGTAGAGACCTAAAGAATTCACGTATTCATTTTGGGACAAGTTAGAATTCAAAATATGTGTTTATATAACATTAGCAATTGGTCCACGCAGTGTTTGACACCTCCTGGAGAACGATGGCCCAATCATCGTCTTCCACTATGACAGCAGACAACCAATGCACAGTCGACATCGACGAATTTGTAAATAAGACTATAGAATTTAGCCTGCAAGTCATTGAACTCGCGAATTTTCCAGGTCTCCATCTCTGAGTATAATTCATAATCGCATGATAAGGTCTATCGTAGAGGTCAGTGAACTCGCGAATGTTTCAGGTCTAAGGTGGCGGTTCCTACGATATGTTCGTTGCAATCCTCTAATTGGCAGCAGTTCGCGAGGCTCCGGGAAATGACGTATCTGATTGGATACTGTGTGTTGCGAAAGCTTCCCTACTGGCTGGCTAGAAAACTACCACTTGCTGATTGGTGAACGGCTCTCGGACTTGATACTTTCACAGAATAGGTAGGTGTACACAAGCGAAATGACGGTTCATTCGATGCGCAGGCGAACTCGATCGATCGTTGATAGGGGGGGGGGGGGGGGCTTTTTCTTTCACAGGTGGGAATCATGCTGAACGATGCCGTTGGTGTGCGGGTTTTTCTCGGGGATCTCCCGTCCCCCCTCGCCCGTGCATTTCGGCACTACTCCATTCTCACCTCAATTCACCCTCACCGTTTCTCAAGACCTCGTTGTTAAGAGCCGCCCAAATCTCTTCACACACTCACTTAATGTATATTATGCCTAGGTAGGAACTAATGGAAAATCGCGATAATTCTTTGAGCCAGCATATCTTCTAAAACACTCTAACTAGTTTATTCTTTCATAATTGGGTGAACAAGGTTTTCGCTAGGCTATGTTGTTTGAACACGAATCACGAACGTTCTGCTTTAGAGTATCCGAATCCTCATTGGCCTAGTGAAATGGGGTAGTGGCTTCTTATAAGCATGCCAGCCAATAAGGAAAGACAACTGTCAGACCTGTGAGAAGTACCTTGAATCCTATCAAACAGTCCACTTTTCCCGCGATAAACCATCATCTATAATTATGCCACTTATGTGACTTGTCCCGAATATCTCTGCGCAGGGCCACCTCTTTTTCGCGAAAATATGTTAAGCTCAGGCGAAACTTCAATATCCTAGTACATACTTTGCAAATTTAATGTGGTTATTGTCTTTGTGTTTTTGTTAGACGACAACTTCTTGTCGTCTTGGATTGGCCGGGCCAATCAGAATTAAGTCGCTATGACTCAGGCCTTCTGTGATTCGCGAGGAGACACGCAAGGCGCGTGGCAATCAAAAACATCCAATCAAAAATGAGGGTCGCAGCTATAGTTCTTTGGAGTATAACTGGTAGTGGAAAATTTTCGCGAAAACTAAGTTCCCCATTATATTGCGCTATTGTGTACGGCACATATGTAGAGCACATGGATGCAATAAAACAAACATAGACGGAATAGCGCGACGGTTCAATGGTGCAGGCGTGTCCATTCTCTGATTGGTCGCGCGAGTCACTGGGAACGGGTCTTGGGTCTGATTGGCTATTATGTGCTGCGAAAGGTTCCCTATTCGCTGGGCTGCCAGCTGGCGTGTAAAGGCTGTTCACGATAAAGTGAGCACTTTTGAAATCAACCTTAGAAAAAAAGTAACTGTCCCTGCCTGCATATATTTTAACTGGCGCACTGAGTGACATGCGCCCAGTAAAGTTGGTAACGAGGGATGGAAAGTAAGTGTTAGGCGACCATTTTGATGACTTATGTTATTCTTTCGCTTTTTTTTTTTAATGAATTGAAGAGTAAAAATGAGCATATTTGTAAAATATTCACTTTTATAATAATTTCACTGATTCACTTGACCGACGCGTGAATAAAGTTATGAGGCCTATGACAATGCCGGCCTTGCATAAGGCGAAAAATTAACAATGCACATACATGCAAGCAGATCTTAAGCAGGGCTTTCAAAAGTGCTCATTTTACCATGAATAGCTAGGGCCAGCTGTTTTTCACGAAAAGATTCACGCGTAGGCTAGACTCCAATGTCCTATGGCAAACGTGCAGTTTTAATTTGGTTGTTGGCCACGTGTCTTTGTCGGGAGACAGTACTTACTTGACTGCGCCAACCAGAATTAGGTAACTTCAACACTGGGTGTCCGTGATTCGCTGGCAAGCACTTACAACGCCAGACAGTTAAACTCAGCCAATCAGAAAAAAAGGATGTTAGCTCTAGTGTTTTGGAGTACAAGTTGTGCTGAAATATTTTTCGTGAAAAACAGGTGGCCCTATGAACAGCGTATATAGGTTACCGGGTGCTGATTGGCGAATATTATTCCAACATTTTGCTGGCCAGCGACGCCATATTGTTCCTTGCGCGCGCGCGGCTGGAGTTAGCTACTGTTTCGCTTCTGTAACGTCAAGTACTCTGCGGCGAAGTTACGGGAAGTTGTTCGAAGAGTTAGCACGAGCGTCGCAGATATAAAGGCACTCCTCACCTGATGGACGAGCGTGGAGGCGCAAGACGACCGGATGTTAGGGCGATGATCTTATGACTATCTGCAGCTCCTCCAGCTTTACGGCCACTCCACATCGCGCGGCTGTTCGCAGGCGGGAAAGTCGCGAGCAAGGCGTTAAAAGGTTATCGGCGGCTTATTTGCAGGAAAGAGTGTACTAATGTACACGTTGGAATCACATTCCATGTAGCGTAATAGTGAAACTAAAGGCTATTCACGGTAAACTGAGCACTTTTGAAAGCCCTGCTTAAGATCTACTTGTAGGCATGTTGTGTATTATTCCGCGTAATGTAAAATTAACACTGACATGGGCGTCGTCACTTCATTCATGCGTCGCTAAAGTTCAACTGTGAAACTATCAGAAAAGAATGTAATTTACATATGTGCAAATATTTACACTTATGTGCATTTAAAAAAAGTACAACGAAAGAAATAAGTTATGTTCTCGCAAATGGTTACCTAACACTTTTAATTCAACTTTAAGAGATGGAACTACTTTCCATCCATCGTTATCAACTTTAATGGCGGCATCTCGTTCAGTGCACCCGGTAAAATATGTGCAGGTAGGAGCAGTGAGTTTTTCTAAGAATGATTTCAAAAGTTATCGCTTTATCGTGAACAGCGTATAACAGAGAAACGCATGAGTTGTTCAGACTCGAATCAGTGGAAACCACTGATTGCTTTAGTGAAATTTTTTCACCGATTGAATAAGTGGCGGCCAGCTGCAGCGGAGAACGAAATATTGTTTTCATTTAATTTAGCCAAATTATTACGATAAATAAACATATTTACGTTAGTGTACTATTTATGTTGCGCAATTTACCGTAATTTAAAAAGTAAAAATTTTTTTCGGAGGTGGCCAGGATTGAACTCAACACACACTCTTTTTACTTTGCTTTTAAGCCGTTATCTTACCATCTGCGCTACCAAGTCAATTTGATAAAAAAAGAGAGGAAAATATATGTCACAGATTTTAAGGAAAGTGTATTGTTTTAAAATGTTTACCCTTATTTATAGTTTTTGGTTTAATTGGTACCGTTAGGATTGTTAATACGAATAGTATATTTGAGTGCACTCTCTTCGCCACATTATATGCAGTTTCAACCTTCAAACAGAGCGCTGAAATGAATACATGAAACTGAAATTAAAGACGTAAAACAGGAATGAAAGACTGAATGTTTATGTTACCTCGTAAATTGGTGTTCTGAAAAACGAAACACATTTTAGAAAGTATTTTGTAATGGTTAATTATTTCATTAATTGTAATTTGACTTGATACGCGTTGTTTGACGGCCATTTTTACACGCTGTTAAATCGATCCATCAATCGAAAAACAAATTACTGAAAAATAGTAAAAAAAAATGACTGGTGAATCAGTGGAAAATGTCACTGAATCAATAAGTGAAGGAAAATAGGTTTTTTTTTCTGTTCATTCAGTTAAATTCACTGAAATGGCTGTTAAATTAGTCAGGTACTGTTAACCGATTAAGACTGAAATTCTCACTGATTCAGATATAGAGTGCAAAGCATTTCATTTGGGGCTTTCTTATTTAATGCAACAAAATCTGGTTTTGATTCAAAGGGAATATTAAAGAATCTTAGTTTTGTTGTTACTAAAGTTATCCTTTATATATTTCTGTTCAATGACAATAGTAGTTTTCTTTATAGTAAAGACAAATTTTCTTTGAAACTGCTTAGTTTACAGTTAAAAAAAGTTTTTTTCTGTGCATCACACAGAAGAGTTAAGTGATACTAAAAATTTTCTTTCAAAGATTTCTGTTTTTAATCAGTAACGAGACATGCTAATGCTGTGTTAACGAATAACGGATTCCTTAGATCGTGGTTGAACCTATAAAATACAGCATAGGCTGTTCGCAGTAAAGTGAGGAGTTTTGAGGCCCTAGTTACTTATTCCTTTAAGGAATTTTTATTATTGAATCACCTTTTTCAAATAAATATTACCCTGTAAGTAATAAACAGTTTATATTCCATCACACTCTGAATTTTACGTCTAAGGATAAAATAAAATATATTTATTGACTTTTTTTGCGAATGAGACAGCCTTTAAAACGTGCTCACTTTACTGTCAATAGTCTAAACCTGACTTCAGATCAAAGAATTTTGGTGAACTATTGTATCGATAATGCAAGTTTATCGTTGTCATTATTACATAGATCGAACAATCTAGATATAAAATTACGCGACAGAATACGTAACCGTGTAAAGCTGAAACAGCCGCTTGTATCGCCAAAACCAACTGCGTACGACAGCAAAATGGCATCACTAGCCTGCAAAATGCCGGGAATGACGTTCGATAACTTAACTCGCCAGCCGCCAACCCTACCAGTAAAGAAACTTCCGCAGGACGCGGTAGCCAATCAAACACGAGGCCCTCTTTCCCTGAAACTCGAGGGGCCAATCGGCGAATGGGTCATACGCCCGCATGAAAGGAACTGCCACGCCATTTCCACTTCTGTGAACATACATATTCTGTGATTATTCGCTGGATGCTAGCAAAAAGGAGAAAAATTTTACTCTCTGATTAAGGGTTCTTATGTAATTAATGGGATTGACTTACACTCCACTGAATTAATTTTATGTTACGATATAATAATTATGATTTTAACACATTCAGGTCTGCACATATTTACTATAACTGAAGACAAGCTATAAGTGTATCACCTGTATACACCACTGCAGGAATGTCTATTCTGTTGGTTTCTGTATTCCTACTTACCACTCTTCTATTGGTCCACACCACACTGTGCGTGCTTACTGTGCTCTACAACGTTCATCATTGGCTGGTCATCAGCCACTGGGGTCGTACAGCTGATTATGCTCCAGTCAAATGTCTCTTACTGTGTAAAAGTTTTACAGTCAATCGTGTTCTTTTATAAGGGTACAATGAAAAGTACATTTTTTGCAGAACAACTCGCTGATTTGTATTGTCCTTGTAAGCTCCTATGAAAGACTAGCAGAACAATTGCTGTATAACCATGTGAGTTTGATTTTCAAGGACGTAGAAATTTTTAAACTAGCGTTGCTCCAACCTAGCTCGAGGATAGTTCAGAATGTGTTACTCCAGATGATTGCTTTTGTATACCGTAGTGTATTGTACAACGCCGATACATGACGGTTCACGACAAAACTAGCAATTTTTAAATCAACCTTTGAAAAATGCCACTGCTTCTACTTGCATATATATTTAACGGGCGTATTGACTTTCATGCGCCCGTTAAACTTGGCAACGACGCGAAGTGAGGTAGGCAGCTTTGTTACATGTCTCAACGGTCAATTAAAATTGTTATATAAACATTTGTTAAAACTACAATAAATTAGTTTGCTATATGTTCTGTTCATGCAAATAAACGTAAGAAAAAGCAGATTTGTTAAACATTTACTTTTGAAATATTTCACGACTTCATTTAACCGACGCATGTATTAAGTGATCAGGCCAACGGCAATGTTAATTTTACATATGGCGGAAGACTAAACAATGTCATGCATGTAGATGTTAACCCTTTGAGGATGGCACGAATGAACTGGCACAGAGGACAAGGTCGATCTGAGCTGCCTATATTCTTCAATACTGCAGTATCAGTTGTGTTGGTCTCTGATTATACACTTATCCTCATCCTATTGGTCCTGGCCACACCGGACACGCCCACTGTACTCTGGCCCGTTTATTATTGGCTGGCCGTCGGCCAATGGATTCGCTCTTTGAGTGCGCACCAATTAATGTGTCGCTACAGAGGTAACAAATGTTACAATCCATCGTGTCCAGTTGATAACTTGCTGTGTTAAAAATAACAATTTTCTTCTTACGAAATGAAATTTTGGGAATTTATAATATTTTATTTGGATTCCGATAAAGTGCAGTGAAACAATGAAACTATAAAAGTGTGCGGTTTTTTTCTCAACAGCAAATAGGTTTCCGTATAAACGTAGCCCCGAGTATGTACGTGCGTACTCCTCAAAGGGTTAAGCAGGTTTTTCAAAAGCGCTCAGTTTACCGTGAACGGCACTATAAAAACTACTAAAGCAATTAACTATGTCTAGGCGAGTTTTGTCGTCATTAACCTAAAAATGTCTGTGTACCAGACTGGTAATAGCTACACATGCGGACGTTAATCATCACGGCAGCTGTCAGTCCGAGATATTTATTTATTTTTATTCCCTTGTTGCGTCGCCAGTAACAGCCCCTAGAAGGGAGCGCGGCTGTGAATTTGGATGGGGGGGGGGGGAGTTGTTTTTGACCCGCATATCGGCGCCGCTGCAAGGGGCGGGTGAATGATTGATGGCAGGGACATGGCGATGGAGAGGTGTGAGGTGGCAGGGGATGATGGTGTAAACACTTCACACCTCATAGCCCGCGGGTGACTGACTGAATGGGGGTGGCTGTTGAGCTTCATCGTGCGGGCCGGTCATGCGATACCACAGATGACATCTGCAGCTTCGACCAGCTCGATCCACGCACGGATGACTGAAAGTTGTTCACAGTAAAGTGAGCTTTTTTTGAGGATCCAGTTGATTTTTTTCCTTTCAGTTATTTTTAACCTTCCACCGCCTTGTAAAATAAATATTGCCGTATAAGTATTAAACATAGTGCATATATTTCACCAGACTCGAAATTTATCGTATAGGTAGGGATAGGAAATATTCGCGACTTCATTTCAGGACAAGATATATTTCAAACGCATGTACACTGAAGCCGCCTTTGCAATTGGATCAGAGTTTATTAGACACGCCCTGGACGACTCCGCGCCAATAGCCGGCTTGAAAGGGAACAAGAAGCGAATCCCGTACTGTCAAATGTGGGGTAACACTGGGGCAACAGCCAATGAACAAACATCTGAGGTTCTACTATACAAAGGATTGTGGACTCACGAAATTTTCTTATCCCTACGTATAGGGCCTATGGCTACAATAAAATATATTTATTGACTATTATTCCTAACGAGACAGCTTCAAAAACTGCTCATTTCACCATGAATAGCCTATACATAGGGACAGGTGTTATTTTTTTTTTCGCGAAAATATTTACGGCCATGCGAGATTTCAATATCCTGCGTCCACAATCGGGCGGCAGCAAGCCGTCCAGTACAGCTCCGAGTTTCTTCACAGCTAATGTGAATGGCTGCCTGAAGTTCGGGCGCCGCCACCAGGTGCGCTGCTGGCAAGTCTCACTTAATGTGCCCGTTAAGATATATGCAGGTAGGAGCAGTGACAATAATAATAATCATAATAATTATCGCCCGTCAGGCCTGTAGGAGGGACATACTTTATGTCAGGTGACATTCTGATAGGCGCCAGGAGAGTGCATAAGAATTCTTGACCTTGTTCAATTTTCTACCTGAATCGGCAATTAATGTTTTAAATCAATGTTTTATTTGCTTTCTGAATTTTTTGAAATAATCTTATAGATGTAATTTAAAATCAGTATAGTTTTGGTTAATGTTAGAAACTTTCACGTAAATTTAAAATCAAGGTTTTGAATATACTAGTATGAGTGAGTGACTGAAGAGATTTGGGCGGCTCTTAACAACGAGGTCTTGGGAGTCGATGAGGGTGATTGAAATGAATATGGAGCGGCGCCGAAATGAAGGGGGGGGGGACGGGAGATCCCCGAGGAAACCCGTCAACCAACAGAAGCGTCCGGCACGATTCCCACTTGCGAAAATCCGGTGACTCGGCCGGGGATTGAATCCGGTTCGCCTTGGTGGGAGGCGAGCGTGCTAACCGCTCAGCCACCGTGGCCCCCATTTCAGTATGAGAATATCAATAATGGCAGAGATAATTCATTTATGAGTTTAGCCATGTTTATGACATTTCGTATCATGATTTTATACAAATTATGTATTAACTTTTAAAAGTTTACAAAGATGGCTTGGTGCTGTATTTGGCATAATAAACATAACGTTGCTAATAAAAATAAATTGCTTTGAGTTGAGATTATCAATGTGGATCAAATGTAAACTAGTCATTGCAGTAATGTTCTCTGCTTTATTTAGAAATTTTCGTCATTTTTTATGGCAGTTCTCAGAGAAGTTTTAAAAAACGAAGTTTTTAAATGAAGGCTTAATTAATAATTGGTCAATTTAGAGAATGCGCTTTTAATTATTTTGAATGGCACCATTTTAAATGGATTTTTGCGTTTTAATCGTAATATTGAAAGGGGCGTCAGAATAATATTTAGAAAATACTTGTTAAAATACATATATCATAGCTATTTATATATTTTGTATTCTATTGCCTTGTTAAATGAAGGCTTAATTAATAATTGGTCAATTTAGAGAATGCGCTTTTAATTATTTTGAATGGCACCATTTTAAATGGATTTTTGCGTTTTAATCGTAATATTGAAAGGGGCGTCAGAATAACATTTAGAAAATACTTGTTAAAATACATATATCATAGCTATTTATATATTTTGTATTCTATTGCCTTGTTAAATTGTATTTTTGAGAGTGAAAAGAGCATAACAATGCATGTGTTGTGTTCAGTTGGTAGTTGTTACCAGTTGTTTGTCGCACTTGCCCGCTTTATAAGAGCTTTTCTATTTGTAGGGTTTTTCTGAATGAATTTAGGGCTGGTTTTACAAGCCCCTTTGCCACGCCTTTGCGATAAGGGCGTCGCACATGCCCCCAATTTTCATAGGGTTTACTTACACGTATATTACATTAAGAAATAGATTGTTTGGCGTAGATGAGTTCTAAGTTCATTTATTTACATTTATTTTTGTTTAATTTCCTTGTCTTACTTAAAATACGTGCCACATTTCGAGTTCGTTGACAGCTATATTAAGTTTATCATTTTACAATACAGAATAGCACCCTATTCAGAACGAACAAACGGTATCATATTATTGATTGTTATCTTTTACAAATGGTTTCCCTATAAATCCCGATTTCATATCGTAGCACCAAAAAAATTCGCTTACCGTGTGGGTTACGAGGCAGCTGGATATTTAGAGCTGTTACGGGTAATTTTAGCGATACTGGGTACGAGATATTGCGATAGTTTACGACGCAAAATTTCATCCCAAGTAACGTGGTTACAGAAAAATATAGCGTTATCGTACCGTGAACTCAATATCGCGCAGCTGTAATAGCCAAAACCTGCCTCTTTTATCCCTCGGAAAATAAATCGCTTCCGGGATTGGTAAATACTTACGCCGGTTTCGCGACGGCTTATTTAGTTTGGAGTTAACTTCTCTATTTAAATATAAAGTAAAGTATCTATATAAACGTTACGGCCAAGAAAAATATACATTTATTGGATATATACAATTTCAAACAACACTGTCAAATTTAAAGCGAATATATGTAATGTGATTTCAAATAAAATTAAAATTCTGTAGATAGATTTAAGTGTATCTCCATAAACACAAACGTGAATATCACTGCTTCCTTGTTCTTGAAACACGCTAAAAATAAAGCCTAACTCATTTGTTTAGTTAAATAATTTCCCCAAAGTGAATGCCTCGAGCTCCATCAACACACATGTACTGACACACACGGTAAAGTTTTGCATCTTTCTAATTGCTGAACATACTATAAGTTAGGTATATTATTTTATTGTTAACTGTCACCGAATAATTTTTCTACCAAACACGTCTTAGACGAATTGAGACTTTATATTATAATTTAATTAATACGCATTTTTCTTTGAGTCATGACCAGGCCTTCGCCATGCGGATCAAATATAAAGCCATTGTAACAGTGAAGTCAGTATTCATTCCAGCAAGGTCATGGCTGTTGATACAAGAATGAAAAATTACAACCTGACGATAGGGATTATATCTCTCATATGAACATACCCTACCAGTGGGTGCTACAATCTGGCACCAAGCTACACGGTAAAAAAAAAAAACCCTGGTAAACTTCCTAAATTGTAATGGAATTTTTAACCTTTACAAAGTATGGAAATAGTACTACCTATCAGGCTGAAAATATGGGAATGTTTAGCATCGTTTCTGTACAAAGTTGGGGACTTCCATACTCATTTGACTCTTTCCGGAGCAACTGTAGGAATGTTACCATGGATGTATGGGAAATTATTTTACCACTCGCGCTTTGTAACTGTACGTATACACTGATATGGTAAATTTACAAATAATTTCTTAGAATGTAGACTTTACATTCTTCTGTACACTCCAGCAGATGGCAGTCGTTCATTGGCTGCGTCCACAGACAGCCTTCGTTCTCCTGTTCGACCCGGCCACACGGAATGAAACTGCCAGATTGCTGAGTGTTTACTACTGGTTCTGAGTCCTACAGAGCGTGTCGGAAGAGCAGAGGTCCAATAACACTCGTGAAACTAACATATCATTATATACCGTCTACCTTGCTACTGAATTATAACGTGATATAATAGGGTATCTACCTACGTGGCGTGGAATGTGAGACATTATTGTCGTACGAAATAGATTGGTATAGTCTGTTCGCAGTCTCTTTACACATTTAACAGTGTGACAGGGGCTTTACGTATTGCGTCATCAACTTAGTTGTTTGTTGGCTGCTGCCCCAGTTTAACACCGGGACATGTAGCACTGGATTTGGTCCTTTCTTTACAGGCATATCCGTTATTGGTCAAAAGTTTCCCAAGGACATCTCTAACAAATTGTGGTCCAATAGAAGCGCGGACTAAAGATGAGGTAGACCGCTTATCCGTCTTCTGCGCATGTACCCAACATTGACCTACCCCAAAGGAACACAACTGTCAAAGTCATATGGTCAACACCGATGAACATGTTCGTTTGTACCTTATTTTTTAAATGACGCGCACTATTAAGTTAGCATAATAGTTTAGCCAATTTGAATTATATCAAAATGCAATACAAATTGGTTAGAAGATGTTTAAAACCATCTCAAATAATGCAATTTACGCTAGGTATATCGGCAGAAAAGCGAGTCAATGTTGGGAGAGGGAGACTGGTTGTGCGCAGCCAGCGAGATCGGTCTACCTCATCTTTAGTCTATGAATAGAAGCAGAAGAAGGAAAGTACGAGTGGCTGAAGCATAGAGTACTTGACAATACAGAGGTGAAATTGTAATTGTAAAGGGCTTCTTAACGCCCCCCGGGTTTTTTTGCCGGAAAGCTTAGCACGGGACGGCTTACTGACTAACTTAACCTAACTTAAGTAACACCCATGCCTTACCCGGGATTCGAACCCAGAGCCTCCCGCATCCCAGACTGGCGGCGCACCAACCGACTGCGCCACGGGAGGTCGACCAGAGGTGAAATGGTGGCACGTATTTCTAACTCCAGCCACACACGCTAGCAAAATGGCGGTATTTAGTTCATCAGTCAGTTGCTGGAGGCTAACTAGCAGGACGGCAGTTCGACCTATTGGGAATATTCCATAACGTACAATAGCCAATCAGATCCAAGACCCGCCTCCACAGCTTCGTGGCACCAATGAGTAGAGACGCTATTATTTAAAGACAGTCTCTGAACTCCAAGTCACTGCGCATTTCATCGAATCCTGCCATTGGTAATAAACATGTTTGGCACGCATCGGGGAACACTTGAGCAAATAATTTAAGTTCAGGGGTTGAGTAGCCAATCTATTTTAATTAAATAAAGCAGATAGGCTGCATTGGTTAAAGTGTAGTGGCCAATGACGCCACGTATAGTGCTCGCCTGTTTTTAATATACAGAATTGTCCACATGTCTTGTCACCCCCTGAGAAATCTCTCTGATTATTGGAATATCATTATTATGTATTGTATTATAGTGCGTTATTACTGATTATGTATGTATGTATGTAATGAGCGACAAGACGTTTTCAGAGGGTGACAAGACTTGTGGACCATTCTGTAGTGAATTTCATCCTTTCACCGAAAAATTACGCTAATTTTGCATGTCTCTGCCAATGAGGGACGGAGTTCACATACTTCAAAGGAACCGCTTCTGCATATTTACCTATTCTGTGGGGAGTTAACCCTGTTGGGGGGGGGGGGTGGTTGTGCGGTTTTTGCACTAAACAAGAGAGTGGCCCGTGGCTCTGGTGGGGGCCGGAGGGTAGGTGTTGCAGAAACCGAGGCTCGTGACCCGGGTAATTAGTCAAAACTTTGCCAGCTGCAGCTCTCTCTTAATTAATAAGGCTGGCATGAGAAGAGTGTTGAAGGGGAAGGTACAGGGAGGGTGCGCGCGTGTGGGGAAAGGTAGCTCGGGGAAGCGGACGGCGAACAAACACGTCTCGACCGAAGGGCGAGATAACGTTGCTCCGACAGCTTGCTTGAAAGGACGGTGCGCGGAGGATAAACCGCTTTACCTTGCAGGGTTGTAATGAGAGTCCGGTATGCTCTCTCTCCACTCCGCCTATTTCTCTGTAGTCGTACATACTGTAGGGTACCTCGTCCTGGTGTCACCTCGACAGGACAGCCTGTAAGTCAGTCAAGGCAGGGTTCCTCAGAAGAACAGGTCTGCTATATTTATTGTTCATTCTAATATTTGGTTTATTTCTCCTTGCAATCATATCGAGGCTTTTCGGAGATCCTGTTGATATGTTATTGTTCAATGGAAGTTTAATTTGTATGTATGTATTATTATTATTATTTCATCCGACTACATATTAGTACAGGGTAGTGTAGCATTGTAATTCGTCAACAACGTTTATAAAACAGCTATTATAGTTGTATACATTATTTACAATTCTTACAATATTTCATGGAATTATTTTAATGTAACTGTTTTACATGGTTCATAACACAAAAATTGTCATACAATACAAAATGTCCATCCATGTACTTGGTTACGTAATACAATTACAACTGTGACACAATATAATTTTATTTAGTTTCCACGCATTTAAAGTTCTAAAAATTAAAAATCCTAAAGTAAAACGGAAAATTGAATTTTTTACTGTTGATTTCTACTAAATTAAAATTGTCAAATAATAAAACATATAATACGATACATATGTTGTAGTACTCTGGAAGTATGTTTATCTTGCGACGTCTTTAAAGCTAGGCGATTAAGTTATTCTATTTTTAAGTAAAACAACTTCGTGAGGCTTGTTCTACCCCAGAAGCCTTGGATGAGATGATCTCACGAAGCCGATCGAGTAACCGGAGCAACTAACTCAGTCCACAACCGTATCGATCCGGGGAACATAGCAGCACTTCTGTTTGGTATGTAATAGTAACGAGAGTAGAAAACCCTCACAATATGATCACCCACTTTGTGCGTCTGAAAGCATTGCGGTCGTTAATCAGCACGAAACCGTTTTAGTAAAACTAACGGCCAATCGGTAATCTCAGTGGCGGATCACTCATCAGTCATCGGCAGTTCCAGCAGTAGAAATTAATGGAGTCGGCTATTCCCGACATTTTTTTTAATAGTTCCATTAGCAATTGATGTATTTTTCGATTATAAGGGGATTACTTGGTAATACTTATGGTAAGGATATTAAATTCAGGTGAAAATAATGAATACCAACCCATCCTCATATATTCTAGGCACTGTCTACAGCAAGGATTTAGTGTCCAATGGCCAGGTCTCTGCTAATCGCCGCCTAAATATGGATTGTAAATTTGGAAGGCACATAAGTTAAAAGACTTAGAAAAGAGATTAAAAAGCAATTGGGAAATACTAAACCTAAAGAAGACAGTGGGAAACGAGCTTACTAGTGACCAAACGTGGGGTACACTTAAAAACGTTTACCTTATAATTTCTCTTTTCAAGTGCAAAATCATTAATTGCTTCTTTACTTACTTTCCTAGGAGAGATAGATTCTTGTGATCATACAACTGCGTGTATTGCCTCTCGCCTAGTAATATTTGTAACCTACCGAAGAGGTTTTACCTTTGAAGTTTAATGGTAATGATGAATTTATGCTATTGTTAAAGGTTTTATTGGACTGTGTTCAGAGCCTGTTTACTAATGTACCAGTACCCGAATCTCTTTGCATAATACTAGAAAGGCTTGAAGCAGACAGAACTGAAAGACCGAACTAACATACATATTCCGGCCATAATAGAACTAATATCTCTGCTCACAGACACTACTTATTTTCAGTTCAAAGACAAGTTCTACAAACAAACAGACGGAATAGCAATGGGATCTTCTCTCTCTCTCTCTCCATTCATGGCTAACATATTGATGGAAAATTTCGAGCAGGAAGCACTCTCCGAAGTTCTGGTCCCGATACGTTGACGACACATTTCTGATTAGACAGCATGATCAGGAAAAACTCAAGGAATTTGCCGACTTTCTCAACTCCCGCAGTACCATCTATACAGTTCACTTATGAAACCGAAAGAAATAACTCTCTCCCCTTCTTGGATGTTCTTGTATCCAGAAAAAAAACAACACCATCATTATCACAGCATATTGGAAATCAACGCAAACTGGCCAGTATTTGCATTTCACTTCTTATCGCAAACACAACACAAAAGCAGGCATCCCCATTCGAGCCTATGCTCGGATGCAAAATTAGGGTTATTAATTGGTATCATACTGAATTTCACAGTGCTGTATATACCGGAGACGATGTCATTTTTCCATTGGTTGCTACATAGATGAGAAGTGTCCATTTATTGGTGTAGTGTTATCCAGGGCGTGCCAGATAGAGTATGGTCCAATGACAAACGTATTACAAAGGTACATGTATTTAATGCTTAACGTGTCCCCATATAATAACGCGAATTTTGCAGGTCTCTGAAGATCACTAGATCAGCAAATACAGAACCTCCTGCAGCTACTCGAGGACTACTTTTCCCTACTTGTGTTTCATTGTGAATTTGTCCTATTTTTGAGCCTGTTTTGTGTTTTATTGTTCAGGTGTGTCCTCTGATATTGTTTTTTACACCGTTTTGTGCACCTGTGTGGTATTTTCGTTTTCATTAACGTGTTGTCTTTCCTTTTGGTTTACTTCTGTTGTCTGTCTTGTTTTGTAATAATAAGTTGTTCGTCCGTCTTTCTGTCTGTTTAAATAAATACATATTTATTTTCACTGACAAGGAAACAGTTTTTCCTAATTATCTGTCTGTGGAGTTGTGAAAGGTTTTTTTTCGTTTTTGTATTGCTGAAGTCTGTGTGTGTGTGTGTGTGCGAGATTTTTATTTAGTCTCATGATCGGCAATGGATACAGTCCAATCAAACCATCATATTAACTACCGAAAATGGTATAATTATATTCACGGTAGTAACTGTCCAAACGTAAACATTTATAAAAAAAAATATATAGCCAATTCACTCTGCATTTGTAAATTTGTAACTGGGAAAATTTGCAATATGCCTGCATACTTCAAACGTCTTTTTGATGTGCAATAGTTCTTTAAATCACAAATGATCGTGGGGTAAACGCTTGCGATTATAACACAGTAGTTACTAGAGGAAATATTGGTGTGCCTAAGGAGTTTTCTCGTGACTACAATTCGAAATAACTCTTTTTTTTCTAACTTATATATTATTACCCATTATTAAAAAAAAAACACGACCGTGTTTCCAATTTCTGAAAACTTTAATTTAAAATACGTCTACAAGACTATAATTTAAAATATTTCAAATAAATATGTTACAAATGTGCTCGGTGGATTATTGTAACCACTCACAATATAACATTCATAGTCCAGAAAGAGGTTCTTTAAAAAAATAAAACATGATTTCCAAAGATTTTTCCTATAGTACTACAAAAAAATTGCGGCGTATAGGCTTTCTGCCGCTTTTTCAAACACACTTGCGTCAGGTATGGAAGTGTGTGTGTGTGTGTGTATATATATATCTGTTTTGCAGTTTTCACTCATAACTAGTTTTTAACGTTTGGCTGCTACTTGACTCAAGAAGAAACTTTAACCCAATGCGCTGATCTACGAAAATAACACGCACTTCAAATTGTACCTGACGATTACTTTCAAGAAATGCACATGCACATAAGAAACACGATTTCAGAGCACTCCGACGTAGTTATAATGTTTTAATTTTTTTTTTTTAACTCATTCAGTCACTGTGTCTACGATGGTGAATGTGTTACACATGAAAGACGTTTATGGCCAGTACTGTGCACAGCGAGGCATACGTGCCCAATGACTTCAGAGTTTACCCGACGCGTGATCTTATTTGTGAGCGTTACCAGACCTCGCGTTTATAGACGGCTAATGGCGACGTATTTGAGGACACAGCTCGTTGTATACTGGCTGCACGAGTACACTAGAAACAAGTACAGTGCGCGTCAAAATATTACAAGACTGCAACACTTCGGCTCACAAGTGAATGCGTCATCGAACGGGTTAACACATTCTGGACTACGTTCAAGCTGAGATCGAGCAACGCCAGTTTTAAAATGTCTTGGTCCTAGAAAATAAAACTCTCGTTGTTATAGAGACATTGTTCTGCTAGTATTTAACTGGACCGTACAAGACAATACAGCCCACTAGCTATAGTTTCCCTACAAATATTGTAATCTTTGTTATGCCCTTATGAAAGAACACGATTGACTGTAAAACTTTTACACAGTGAGAGACATTTGGTTGGAGCATAATCAGCTCTGCGACCTCAGTGGCTGATGACCAGCCAATGATGAACGTTGTGGAGCACAAATTCGCGTTATTATTTCAAGGAAGACTAGACTTCAAACACTTGTGGTTTTGTACTGCGTTTGTCATTGGACTGCAGTTTGTTCTGATACGCCTGCATGCTTTTGGATCAACAGCAAGCAACTAACAAGATATTGGACCAGGCACGTTCAACCAAGTCAAAAAAGGAAATGTGTCTTCAATGATGTAGAAGCCAATAAACACGTTGCACCCACTTTATTATGTATAGGTAGGGATAGGAAAATTTCGCGGGTTCAATGACACGTAGGCTAGACTCCACAATCCTTTGTACAGCCGAGCTTCAGATGTTCGTTCATTGGCTGCTGTCCCAGTGTTACCACACACTTGGCCGTGTGAGATTCGCTGCTTGTTCCCTTACAAGTCTGCTATTGGCTCAGAGTCGTCTAGGGCGTGCATAGTAAACTCTGATCCAATAGCAAAGGCGACTTCAGTACACACGTGTTTGAAATCCATCTCGTCCTGAAATTAATTCGCGAAATTTTCCTATCCCTGTGTATAGGACAATGAATGCTGGCGCGTTGCTAGAAAATAACGCGGATTTTGCAGGTCCCTACTCACTATATACACTCTAAAATTTCTTTTTTACTTTTAGAAGAAAATTCCTGGGAAACCCAGTTGCCAAAAAAAATCCTTTGTAAAACTACAAAGAGTTTTCTCATAAAATCTGCAAAACATTTATTTATGATATTACACATGATAACATAGTATTACAATTGGCATTGTTGAGACGTGTGCATAAAATATTTTTTTATAGAAAACAGATGCGATATATTAACAACAGAGAATAACCAAAAAAAAATTTATTTCAGAATATAATTTACAAAAATAAATTACATGTTGCCAGCATGAATACTAGTATCCACACCCCTCGTATTATTAGCCGGCACATTTAACATTTGAGTTACGAATTTAAAATATATTTTTACAGTAAATACAACTGAAAGTACCTGCAACATATTAATGAAGTTATCTGGTTAAATAATATGTACATTAATTTCATTTTAAGAGTTCTGTTGTTCAGTTAAGAGATTTGGGCGGCTCTTAACAGCGAGGTATTGAGAGCTGATTTAAGAGTTCTGTGTAGCTAGGAAACGTTAACAGTTAATGAATAATACGGTCACGTTTCACTATGATTTTTTTAAGTTGTTTTAAGTTTTTTACGTTATTCAAACTTGCGATACATTTCTTTTTGCACGCAGCTACACCTTACATCACCCATGGTTTTTGCACAAACAGCTATATACGAGTGTCCGCCATTTCGCTGCAGTTCATGGAAACGAGTAAGTATGGTAAAAACATTTCCTGAAGTTTACTGCAAACTTGGCCATTGTAGTTTTACAAAAGAAATCTTTGTACTGTTACAAGCATTTGTAAAATTGCAAATGAATTTCTCAGTAAAAATTACAAATTTTTTACAGTGTATGCTGCCTTCACGCGCATACAAACAAACTTTAAATCTCTATAAGAAAACGCCATGCAGAACCTACGCGAAATATCGTAGGAGGACAATATGAAGAACTAGAAGATTTTCCAGGGTAAGCCGAGAACTTTCGAAAGCCTTGCTTAAGGTTCCCGCCTACCTGGAGATTTTATCCACGTTCGAGGCTGAGAACGCGCGGAAGCAATAAGGACGACATTGACACGCTCATCAAGTGCGCCATCGCCGTTAAACGCGAGGCTCTGAACTGGCGTGCAGTGTTCTCGTCACACTGCGTGTACCTATGGGACTTTTCACCGGTGACCGTGTTATTTTATTGGTGGAAAGTCTGTAAGATTTATTGCAGGGTCCCTGAACAGCTTCGTTTGCATCTGACGCGTATATTTTGAACTACGGCGCTTTCAAAAAGCCGTTTTTTTTTTAGTCGCTTTGGAGTATTCTGAAATTGTGATTTTCTATTGCGCGTGGCGTCTTGAAAGCACTCAACAGTCATCGCCTGAAGAGTGTGTTATTTTCGTAGATCATCACATTGTACTCACGTTTAATAGTTTCGTTGGAAAATTAGTATTTCACACAAAAACAGCCGAAAATTAATACATGTTATGTGGTCAGTCACTTATTTTCAAAATAGTGGATTTGTGAAAATTTAATCTTAGTATGCTATAGGTATCTACGAAACAATCTAACCAATTTAAATTTAACTTTGCGTGGTGGAATTATCTAACAAAGCGGTAAATGAGCTTGGAGATAAAGATGGTTTCCACTGCATTTTGGAAGATAGGACAATATGCAAAATAAAACTTTTACGTCCTACCTTGGTAAACAATTATATATTTTCCAACAAATTCATAAGACATGGTATACTTTTGTAGTCCATCCAATTTAATGTGATTTAAAGGGTCTTGAAAATAGCAGCTATTTTAATATTTTTTCTTGCTACACGTCTCAGACAAATTCAACCGAACTTTATATGCTGTCAGTATCTATGACAATCATAAAATGTGCTAATACATAACCTTCCCCCCCCCCCCAGTTAGTGAAGATCGATCGTCAAATGAAAAAAATTAAGGTGTTATGCCATAACTCGGGGGCCCAAACAGCCAATTATCACCTAATTTTTCACTCAAGTAGTGCTGCAGTACGCCATGTAAACTTACATGTTCAGGTAGGGCAAACCTTCATTTTAAATTGCGTTAACATAATTAATTTAGATTAATATCCCTTACCTATTAAACAACTCAACGAAATTCAACGTAATTTTTATGCTAGTGGTATTAATTAGAAGCATCGATTATGCGTAAGTGATCCTGTTTTACTGGATTTTTTGTAAGATAATATGAGGAGAGAAAATGTAACATTTATGCCATGCTTCCGGAACTATTCAACTAATATCCACCAAATTTCGCAAGCTACTAGTGTTACAAATTATTATGTAAAGTTGCATGGTTTAGGTGGCCGAGACACTTATTTAGAAAATGACGGCGTCGTAAACTTAGAAAAGTCCTTTTTCGGTGTGTGCCTATACCTTTGAGGAAAACCAATGGCATTTTTTTAATTTTTCTAGGTCCATTTGTTTTGGGATCTGCTAAACTGAGTCAGTCAGCCATCGAGTAGACTTCTTTTTTACAATAACGTGATGCTGTGGAGATTCTTTTTATGTTTTTTTTTAACACGTGTTATGTTAATTTTTTAATATGTCTACCTTTTCGTGTGCAGAACGTTGTCTACATTGAAATGTAAGATTTTGACCATCACTCAAAGCTTACAATAATTAAAAGAAAATAAGCCATTTTTTATTACAGCCATCTATTACTTCAGCTGCGGCATATCGTGCCCGCATACCGCCCCGAATGCAAATCATTAACAAGCCCGGCCTTTATCCATTAACAGTTGTGTCAATGCCTTGAGGCTCCCGCTGTATAAGGAGTACCCTTTGGAGGACGCCGCCTTTCCCTCCAAGAAATGAAATTCAGTTCATTTCCAGTAGAAATGGCTTTCCCCGTTCTCCTCTTTAATTGAGCTGCGTTAGGGAGATACGGCGGTTTGTCCGGGGGAAAGGAAGAAAAAGGTATTGGAAAGGGAACGATAAGAGAGGAAGAGGGGGAAAAAAAATCTTATTTGCGAATAAAAAAACTAGGGAGGAACAAGGAAATGCTGGCGAAGCACGCGATGGGAACGGGAAGTAAAATTGCTCCAATCTTCTGTCATCAGGGTCGCGAATAAAAATTTTGTAAGTGATGGATTCCGACCAGCGGGAGGTACGCGCCGAGATAAAAGGAGGCGTAATTTGGTTCCCGGAGTCTTTTGTACCGGTTTCTTCTTGTGTACAACTTTAAGGCGCGTGGAAAACGTTTGTCCACCGTCGAGTTGTTCGCGAGACAGACGGTCGTTAAAGTGAGATGAGAACCAAACGAATAAAAGATGATGGAGCCCAATTCTGTTAACAGATTGAGTGAATCAGGTAAACTGTTTTTTTTTTGTCTTCCACCGCAACATCCGGATCTGGGAACGTTACAACTGGTAACGTAGCGTGCACAACCTGCTACATTTCTGTTTAACCGGAAAGTTGAAATTTCAAAAAATTTATAACATTTTATTTTCACGTTTTTCTTCTTCAAAAAATTATTCAATTATTACTCTTTCTGTTTCAGACAAATTATGCGCATATCACCCATGAATCTTTTCAAATAACACAAAATAAATTAATATCATTATTTTGAAATTAGTAATTATTCATCTTTATAAAATCATTCCCTAGCAAACTTATTCGGTTTAAATCACTAAAATTTCATATTCTTAGACCAACGTCCATCCTTGGAAGTGGTAAGAATTCTTATAAAGAAAAAAAAAATTTCGTTTTACTTTATATTTGAATTACTCATGTTTTCTCTTGTCCTCCGATTGGCTGTCGTCTGACCACGACACATCTCTCCGCCAATCAGGAATGGCGAGACGAGAGAGAACCTGAATTATTTTACGAGTACTTTTGTTTAGTAAATGTTTAATTCCTACTACCCTCTAGGAAAAAAAATGAAAAATAACAAACAAAATACAAATACTGAATGATGTCTAGAAACAAATGTAAATTACTTACACATGATCTCTATTCAATAAACTATTAAAATAACCAAATATTATTATGTTAGTTCATATAATAAAGCGTAATTTAAAATAATATAAAATTAAGTGACAACATAAGCAAGTATTCTCTAATTATATATATATATATATATATATATATATATAATATATATATATTGTGTGTGTGTGTGTGGTGTGTGTGTGTGTGTGTGTGTGTGTGTGTGTGTGTGTGTGTGTCTACGACTAACTGTAAACATAAACCCGAAAACCTGCAATGTTACAAACGCTTTTGTTCTTCTCCACTCATTTGAAGTTTTATTAGGAAGAATTACAGTACAAATAAAATTATGCTTATTTCGTTCGTTCGTTCCGTTTTAGTACACCTGCCAGTCATACGGACACGCGATGTCGTACGTAAACAGGCATATATAGCTGGTTGACGATAAAGGAGCCCATTTAAAAGCTCTGCTTAAGATCTAGGACTACTTGAATGCACATAGTGTATTCTTACACCGTATGTATAATTAACATTGCTATGGGCCTAATCACTTAATTAATGCGTCGGTCAAGGAAAACTGAAATTATTTTTTTAAAAATTCTTTACAAATTATCTAATTCTTACACGTGTATTCTTTAAAATAAACAGACAGCAAAACAACCAGTCTCAGTATTAACAAATTTTTTTCCCAGCACTTGACGTTCAACGGTGAGACCTTGGACTACGGCCCCTCCATAGATACTAACTTCACTGCGCCTATTTCAGTCTGTGAGTGCGTTCAAATATATGCAGGTAGCGGCACACTTCGAGAAAGGTTTGTTTTAGTCACTGAAATATTTCTTTCCGAGGGCCAACTATGTGTTTAGTTGCCCCAACGATATTCTTTGTTTAGTTAACTAAACTTGATAAGCAGCTAAATTAATCTTGTTCATCTAATAAAACACGCGTTTTAGTTAGCAAAACCTCTGTGTCAGACCAAAATATATCAGACCGTCGACAAAATATTTAATTGAATCAACTGTGTATTTGTTTGGCCATTCATTTGATTGTGTTCGTTGGAGAAAAAAAAATGCTCGAGAGTTTGTTTGTAATTTTTTGTAGCACTTAAGATAGTAACAGCGTTTGTTAGTGATTTTATTGATGCTTAATAATGGTGTAAACCTCCCAATGAAACAAGTTCAGCAGGAACTTAAAACGTAAAACTGTAAAAAATATTTAAGTATTTATTAGCGCACTTTGTTCAGTATACGAAATGCATATATTTAAACACACTCGCCTTTCAAAAGAAAGCAATATAGCTGAGGTTGCTGTGACGTAATGCTCAGGCGCATACTGTTTAAAGGACGTAGAGGCAAACAAATATTTACTAACCAAATTGTACCAGCCAAATCTTTCTTTCGGCAACCAAATAAGAAGAACAATATAATTTGGTTTCAATAACAAACTAAAAAATTGATTTGGTTGTGCCAAACAAATTTGGCTTGATTAAAATTAAAAAATTTTTTTTCCAGTGCAGTGAAATTTCAAATGTTATTTAAAAAGTTCTCAACGTCAAAACAGCTATAAAAAATTGCAAGGACGAACCGAAATCAAACTATCGCCCCGAACAATACGTCATAACATAAAAATAGGTTTGGTTTACGTTCTGAAAAGAAATAGTAAGTTATGGACAATCTTATAGTTAACTACGTTTCAAAAGAGTTCAATTGCACTTATATCTGGCGGGTGTCGATAAACAAGCCCATTGCACCTAGAAGATCATTAAGGTTTAGCTAGTCTAACATAGATAATAAATTTTACTATTTTACTCATTGTTTATACAAACATGAGACACGTGATGTTCCGAAGATCTCATTGGATCTACACCGGTAATTTGAAACTTTCAGAAATGAATGCTGCATTTTTAACTCAATAAGAAGACGCTAGTTACAGGCTTAGCAGTTCGTATGCAGAAAATGACATTAGCAATGTTTCACCAGGTAATCATAATTAAACACTTCATCATGTAGTCTCTTGTCAATGTTGTCTTAGAATTTTTAAATCATTTTAGAGCTTGCAGTATTGGGAACTTTTAAGACAGCGCAATCTTACACTGCAATTCCTGTCAACTTTGTGCCAAAAATATATTGCAAAAGTGATGGACTCATTTGACATTTATATTTCCCACATCAAGGACTTTATACGAATTTATTGTTTAATAAATTCCCCGGCAGAAATACGTCATGATAAAAAAAAAAAAAGGAGCGCAAAAATTGTGCAGGAATTGTTGTTGTATACTGTTCATTTCGATTAATGTGTATTCGCTATCTCATTCCGCCCGCACTCTTAAGGATGTCCGTTTTATTTCACCGCGTATTTATATCACGCGTCCGCACAGAACTCACCACGTGTACTTAACTGCCCACTGTGTTTGTGGAAGTAGTCAAACCACCCCACAGTGTCAAAAAAAATTCTGGTAAACTTCCTATACTTTAATAGAAGTTTAAAACCTATATACTGTATGGAAATAGTACTATGTATTAGGAAGGAAATATGGGAAATCTGAACATCGCTGCCATACAAAGCTAATAACTTCCCTACGCATTCGACTCTCCCCTGAGCAACTGTACGAAAGTTACCACGGATCTGTGGGGAAATAATTTACCATCCGCGCTCTGTTCCTGTGCCTACCTATACGCCTGTCATGAAACTGCGCGGCTAGCTTGCACTTTCTACTCTGTGGCGCCATCTGCGCTGATGTTCCGGCGACGAACTCGTGTGCGTGCTCGGGTTCCTTCTCGTGTTTCCTCTCTGTGCCCGTTGCTGCTTGTTATCTCATCCTTTACTTTCTCCGCCCGCGCATTTTCGTTTTAAATGAGTGCGAAAATTAGAAATGAATAAGGCCAATATATGGACTTTGATTAAGAACTTTAATTAAAATGAAGTAACAATAAAATACTGAGCTCACTAAGAAATACAGAGCATGTTGTAAATGCTTAGTTTATAGTTCTAAATAGTTATATGCTTTAATAAATTACTGAGTAAAAAAGATTATATCTATATATTTTTATTCGAGCCATCATATCTTCAACGAACTAGGATATGGCTCTCATTGTTCGTGTAACAAAATTAACTCAAGTGCTGTGCCAATAGAAGTTCGAAGTGATACAATACGACAGAAAAGCTATCGGTATTAGAAGCAAAAATGTCTCGTGAAATATCGCATTTTTGATAGAGAAAAAATTACATAGGTGGTCGATCAGCAGTTTGTAAGGAGTTAACTGATATGCAGTAAGAAAAAATGCATCGTGTGCAGTATGAGATATTTTGTTTGGAATCGTACGCAACGAGTCTCAAACGCCACGACACTATGCGAAGTTTGTATTCCTAAATAATTTACAGCAGTAACAAAAAAAAAGATAGGGCCAACATACATTTCCGATAGAGAATTTCAATCTCAGTAACACTGATCGGATATATTCGTGTATTTTTTTCCGTAATTGTCTTCTCTGAAAATTAATTTATTTGTTGCCAGTTATGAATTTCGAAAAAATAGTCTTAACTACAATTACTAATTTTGGAGTACACTGAGCGAACCAAAATAATTCATGGATGTACATTTGTTAATAAACGAATATACTAAGAAAAATATATATCAAACTCAAACGGTTAAAAATACCTACACGCCTATTTTCAGCCACTGAATAGAATTTCAAAATGAAAGTATACCATTAACAAATATCACTGTTTTCATGTTGTGGTCTGAGGTAGTATTGGTAGATCCACAGTTTTTTTAATTTTTAAAAAATTTTTTTTTTTGACGTGGTAGTTTATACGTTTGGGCAAGGAGAGCAGCACTAATCAAGTTTCCCCGTCTTGCTTGCTTGATTTCTGTTTTGAAGCGGCTCAAAGGAAGTGCGTATTTTGTGAGATTTTTTTCCGTGTTTGCTTTATATAAAAAAAATAGTGAATAAATGTAACAGACAAATAAACAAACGTGAATAAATTCGTCAAGTAGATAAAGAAAAATAAATCGAAGTGCAAATATTTCACAGAGGTTTCGCTAGGCACGCGGTCAGCTGCAAGGGGTCGAGGGTCAACCTGTTTTTAGATGTTCGGGAAATAGACATCAAGGATGCTCTCCGCTGAATTGATCGGGCTAAATTTCCATTCTCACTTGACGCGTGGCGCCAGCCAGCTCGAAACGGTAACGCACCGAGAGAAATGTTTGTTTGAGCCAACAAAAAAACTTGTTTGAATACGGCTAAACAGACAATTAGTTTCCCCATCATAATATCTTGTTGACTGAACAAAGTCTGAAACGTAACAACACAGATTTTGTCCTGCTAAGGAAATATACATTTGAATTGACCGAACCGTCGGCTCAAACAAACGTCTTTAACGGTGCGTGTAACAAGTTAGTGAAAAAATAACACCCGTTGGTTGTATGTCGAAAATAATAGCCAAGTTCTAAGGTGTCGAAGCATTGCAAAGTGTATTGCATAAAATATTCGATAACGCAGACCATTAAACTAAAATCTACAGAACTTTTTTATTACACATTGTACGTGCTTGCTGAAGACTATTTGTGATGTACTTCTCAGAATGTTAGGGCGACTTATCTTTCACCTAATAAATATTAGGGGGAGCAAAACACTAGATCCTCCAATGCTAATGTTACTAGGCATTAGTTTCTAGTGAAAACTTTCTTGATTGCCATCATTTACCCAAACAAATAAACCAAATTTTCTCGTACCGAATTAGTTCATTTTACAACTTATAGGTCAAACGACAAATATCCAATCGTTTTTTAAAAGAATGTTTCCTATAATTTTTTGTGCTATAGAATTCCTTGACACTTTCATGATCATTTGGTGTTAATTATAACACTGGCGAATAAAAGAACGTGGAGAAAAGCAAAAGGGGATGTTATCTTGTTCCCAAAATAACATATTAAATTAGAATTTTGTGTTATCATTAAAATAGCATTCATTCAAACGTGTTTCAATGCTAATACTTTATTTCAGCTCCCCTTATTTTTAGGCTGTATATAACAATGATTCTGACTAAAATTATGTTGTAAATGTGCATATCCAACGAGCTCTCTCTCTCTATCTCTCTCTCTCTCTCTCTCTCTCTCTCTCTCTCTCTCTCTCTCTCTCTCTCCTCTCTCCCCTCCCTTACAACGAATAAACCTACTGGATAACCCTTATATTTACAGGCACTGAAAAATCGTGAAAATATGTTGAGCGCATTTATCTTTGAAAACACCCTTGCTACTTGATAACTTTATGATTAAATGAGATTGTTTTTTACTTGGCTCAGTTATTTAAGGACCAATCACAAGCATTATACTTTAGAATCCCTACTGACCCAGTGAAATCAGGACAGTAAATACTAACATACAAGACAGCCAGTGCCGAAAGAAAACTGCCCGACATTAGTACAGCATGTTTGGTGCTAAGAATCAGTCAATTGTCCCTTGAAAATAATTTAGTCTCTACTTATATTGTAAAATATGTCCAGAAGGTGCAAGTATTGCGGAGTTATTCAGAATAGACGCTACCATTTTGGTTGCAGAATTCGCAGACGAAACGTTTTTTCGCTGTTTCCGGAGTGGAAAACGTTAAGATCCTTGATTAAAGTGGTCTCTCTCCTTCTCAAGAGCTCTGGAGTTATTCGCTGAGCCAGCTGCCAAGTGCCCTCGTGCTAAATGGATTGCTCAGAATTATCACGGCAGGTCGTAAAAGAAAACATTACTGATCCTGTGTTGCGCGAACATTGCAATTCCTTTAAAAGATCCTTTCATTCTAAACTAATTAAGAATATTCAATTGTAGAGACCTGCAAAATTCACGTTATTATTTGAGGATACGTTAACCCTTTGAGGGTAGTATCGAATTTACTGGCCACAGAGGACAAGGCTAATGTGAGCTGCTTATATTCTTCAATACATCAGTATTACTAGTATAAGTATTAGTTGTGTTTGTCTCTGTATATTCACGTATCATCGTCCTATTGGTCCTGGCTGCTGTACTCTGCGTCGTTTATTATTGGCTAGCCGTCGGCCAATGAAGTCGTGTTTTGACTGTGCACCCATTAATATGTCGCTACAGGGGTAACAAATGTTACAATCCATCTTGCCCAGTTGGTAAATTATTAAAAACAACAGTTTTCTTATTATAAATTGAAACGTTGACTAATTGTAATTTTTTACTTATATTGCGATAAATTGCAGTGAATAAAATAAAACTATAAAAGCATGCCCTTTTTTTCTCAATAGCAAAGAGGTTTCCGTATAAACGTAGCCCCGAGTATATACGTGCGTACTCCTCAGAGGGTTAAAATTCACACACATGTACCCTTGCAATAAGTTTGTCATTGGACGATACTTTATTTGACACGCCCTGGGTAACTCCGCGCCAATAAATGAACACTTCACAACTATGTAGTCCAATCACGAGGAGTACAGTCAAAAATAGAGTGACTTAACATCTATGCAGCAGCCAATGTATAACCGACGCTGGCTCGAGTATATACAGCACTGTGAAGTTTAGCCTGATGCCAAATAATGATGCGAATTCCGCATGTGTCTATATATAAGTTGTTCACGTTTATTTGCTCTGTTACACTTTAAATCTGGGTGAGAATTTCACTATTTAAATCAAGCAGTTAATAGTACCTAACTGATTCAACAACCACTTCATTAATTTATGCTAGTGTGACAGTGTTGCCAACACACACAGTACGAGGTCTGTGACTCAACTGCTTCCTGAATGTAGGTGTTTTAAGGTGGTAAACCGCCGAGAGCCCCCCAATAATGCAAAAAAGGGTTTTGGACTGGTTCCAGTGAAAAGGTTTGAAAATATTTCGTTGCCTTGCGTTTATATTATACCTTCAAATCAGTTACATAGTAGTTTTTCCCTCCAAGATCAAAATGAAAAAACTTTACATAAAAATATACTTTTCCCACCGATTACATTAGTATAAAAAAGGTATCAATAATAATTATGTTCGAAACTTCCCCCACAATTTTCATTTTTTCAAAATTACATCTGTTTCCAGCTATATGCAGATTTCATTAAAACACACTTAACAAAAATGGCAGCAAGGCCCCCCCCTTTTTTTTTTTTTTTTTTTTTAATTTTGATGGAACAGCAGTTCCTGCCCAAGTGAAAACCCTGTGCTGTCTCCCCGAATCTGGGCGAGACACCTGTATTTATATTTTATTTGAAATCATTTAGAACATTGCCATATGACCTTCACTCCGTTGATATCCAGAAGTCCTGGAAGGGCACCCTGGTGGCGCGTGACTGGCTGGCTGACATCACGTGGTCGAGGTGACGTACGAGGGAGGGGAAAGGCAGTCATAGATTTCGTGGGCGGCAAGAGCCCCGCGGGGCCCATACTTGCAGACCAGCAGGCCCGCCCAGCGGACGTGAGGCGTGGAGCTCGTCAAACACACCTCCGTCGCAGCGAAGGTAAGCCGTCCCAAACGGCCAACATTTTCTCAACTTCATATGGCACCGCCGGTTTGACTTTCGTTCGATGTGCAGGGATAGCCGTCACACTAGTTTTCCTTCACTTACTGATTCAGTGACACTGATTCTAAAAGCGGAGTGGGGTTGTGTGGGTTCAATACAAACCCCCTCCCCCAATCACGCATGTATTTTTTTTTTTAATTACTGTAAATTGCGCAATATAAATAGTGTTTAAAGACCCAGTGTAAATACGGAAGTAAGCAGAGATTGCAATATGTGATGGTCGCGGGTGTGTGGCGTACGCGTACGACAGTCATCTACGTTAAGTTAAACTTTGGGCTCGTCCTTGGTGAAGGTCAGTTGTGAGAACTCAAGATGGTTGTTCTCGGTGCGGAAACGTATTATGGAAAGTTACAGTCGGCGATGGTTGGTGGGTCGTTGTGGAAATGGCATCGCGGCCACAAGTCTGGCATAACCTCGTGGTACTGGGCATTGTGGTGTGATGTTGGCTCAGTTTAGTGCTCTTGGCACGATCTGCACGACAGAATTATCGGAAGAGTGTGCGAAGATGGAGATAAGCCGTACTTGGTTGTGAGGTGAAAGAGAAAGTGGTGGGCGAGGTTTCGGTTGGAGGAACGTGTCACGCGGTTTCGTCCTTTTCGTGTTCATGGAGACGGGTCTCGGCGAGCTTTTTTAGGGGACACAAGTGAACGGTATCGGTGAACGGGAGTCATTGATCAGCACTGGTGGATGGCGGCAGCAGGGGCGTAGCTGAGGTTGCACTGAGAGAAAATCGTACAAGTTATTTGCTTGTATAGGGCCAAACGTATATTAAGTTTCCCTAACAAAATATATTGGTTAGTAAACAAAATTTGAAAAGCAACAAAATTAAATTTGTTCTTGGAATAAAATACATGTTTGAGGAAAAAAGAATCTTTGTGTTGGGCCAGAAATAATTATACTGTCAACTAAAACTTTTGTTAAATTATCTGTATATATATTTGTTTGGCCACTCATTTGACTGCCTTTGTTCGCAAGTATGCTATTGGTTCAGGGTCGTCCAGGGCGTGTCTAATGAACTTTGATCCAGTTGCGAGGGTGACTTCAGTGTAGACGTGTTGGGCGTCTATCTTGTCCTAAAATGAACTCGCGAAATTTTCCTATCTCTACAATTAGGATAGTAACCGTATTTTTTAGTACATTATTCGTGCTTAACAATCGTATAGACAAATTAATAAAACAATAAAACAATAAAATGACAAGTAAAGCTATAAAACTTGAAATATTTGTTACCACACGTTGCCCAATATTTGCAGTATGTCTATTTAAAAGCTTTCCGGCGTCATCAGTTTTCACATTAGCTGAGATTACTTAGGCGTAGCGCTCGGACACAGGTGTTCTAGGTTCCAATCTCAGTTTAACTTGTAAGATTTTTCATATTGGCCCAAACTGTTTAATGTCCGTGTAGCTAAACAAATGTTTAATTGCACTTACTAACTCTTATGGGGCAACCAAATGAGAACAAACAAAATAGTTTTGTTTCAGCAACAAAATATTTCATTGCCCCCATACAAAAATGTGAACATTCAGCCTTTCGTTGCACTTTTGCGTCTTTCATTTCGTTTCCATGTAATCACCACAGCCCACTGTTCGAAGGTATAAACTTCATACAATGTCGTGAAGAGAGTGCACTCATATATATATTATTCGTTTTAACAATCCTAATGATACTAAACAAACCAAAACGAAAAGTAAGAGCATACAATTAAAATTTTCACGATTTCTTAAAGAACTACAAGACATATATTTTCCTCTTGTTTTTCAACTTGTATTGGTAGCACAGATGGCAAGGTAACAGAATGAAAAGTGTAGAGGGAAGGGTGTGTGAGTCCAATCCTCGCCACTTCCCAAAAATATGATTATTTCACGTAATTATTTGGCTAAATTCAATAAAATCAATATTTACTTCGTTACTGCAGTCGGCCGTCATTTATTCAATTAGTGCAATGTTTACACTGATTGAACTAGTGAATCAGTGGTTTTCCACTGACTCTAAGTGGAGCCATTTTCACTGATTGGTGTAGTGGCATTTCACTGTGAATCAGTGGTTTCCCACTAATTCGAATTTAGAGTATCAGGGTATAACAAAAAAAATACGTTTTTTACAGGAAGACTATAGCTATATGCTGTTCACTGTAAAGTGAGCACTTATGAGGCAGTAGTTACTTTTTCCTTTCAGCCATTTTTTTTTTATTCTTAAACCACACTTTTTAAATAAATATCGCCATATAAGTAATAAACACAGATTGAATATTCTACCACACTCGGAAGTTAATGCCCAAGGCTAAAATAAATATACTTGTTGAATATTATTCTCAAATTAAAAGCCTTTCAAAAGTGCTCACTTTACCGTGAATAGCCCATACTTGGTTGTATTGTTCTTGTACGATTCTACTAAATACTAGCAGAACAACGGCTGTATAACTAAGCAAGGTTTGTTTTCTAGGGAGAAGAGTTTTTTCAACTGGCTTTGCTCGACCTTAGCTCGAGCGTAGTCCAGAATGTGTTGAAACTGCTGCAAGAGAGTCGCCAACGAAAAGACTACACGTCAGTTGAGCGCCTTGCTCGCAGAGGCGATGCGTCAAGTGTTGAGTGAGCAAGAGTCGCCCTTAGAGCTCACGAGTTTTAAGGCCTCTAATGCGCAAGGGGGCCGTGGTGGTCTAGCGGTCAGACTAATCGACTCCTCACCTAGGCAAACCAGGCTTGATGCCTGGCGAGGTCGCTCCCACATATCTGCATGTGGGAATCGTGCCGGACGATGCCCGCTGGTCGGCGCGGGTTTTCTCCGGGATATCCCGTATCCCCCACTCCGTTAATTCCGGTTCTGCTCCATGCTCGCCTCGCTTCACCCTCGTCGGCTCTCAAGAACTCGTAGTCAATAACCGTCCAAAGCTCTCCACTTCAATACCCGGTTACTTCTTGGCGACCGCCATTTCTGTACGAGAATGTCGTAGTTAGTACGTTGATTTAACTCATTCAGACCCAGTGTACACATTTGTGCACATTGCTAACGTGTAGGTAATTTTTGGTCTGTGCTGCACACCGCGAACCTCAGTGACGAATGATATTACCTGTGGGTTACTGATTCGCAAACCGTTTTACAGGTCTAGGTCATAATTGGTTCATATTACTGTAGCCGAACATACAGCCTAAAGACCATTGGCTGTGACAACGAAACAAGTGCTGTGTTTTTGTTTGCAACGCCTGAAACCATAAATTGAAGTGGGCCTGAGAGCGTTAAAAAGAGTGACTGGGGAAATATTTTGGTAGCATGTTGGCAACCCTAGTGGTTGGTTACCACGATAGTCGTGCGACGCTGGCGGGAGTTGACGAAAACACGTTTTCTAAACCTTCAGGCGTCGTACGGAAAGTCACAGCAACCTCCTCCCATGGACATGCGACACCTCTGATGGCATTCGACACCGCCTTTGTGACGTCACGCTACCAGGAACACTTGCTGCTCTGACTATGGAGATGTGCTGCCGAGAGTACAGCCCCGCGTGCACGCTATGGCATCACACTTTGACCCATTCACACCCAGCGTACACAATTGTGTACGTCAGGCTACCAGGAACACTTGCTGCTCTGACTATGGAGATGTGCTGCCGAGAGTACAGCCCCGCGTGCACGCTATGGCATCACACTTTGACCCATTCACACCCAGCGTACACAATTGTGTACGTCACGCTACCAGGAACACTTGCTGCTCTGACTATGGAGATGTGCTGCTGAGAGTACAGCCCCGCGTGCACGCTATGGCATCACATTTTGACCCATTCACACCCAGCGTACACAACTGCGTGCGTCACGCACGTGCTGGCCAGCAGGCCACGAGGATCTACTTTCTTAACATTGCTAAATACATAGTAACCCTTTGAATTCCTTACGTTATAGCTAGAACATGTGTAAATAAGTCTTAAAATATAATTTTTTTGTCTGTACTTGACACTGCGAAGCTCAATGACAAATTGTCTCAGCCGCGGGTAAATAATTCGCAAACAGTATTACATGTCTAGGTCATGATTGGTTCATATAAATGTAGCTGAACGTATAGCCCACAGCCAGCGCCACGTGTTTTCCGCGCAAAGATTCACGCCGAACCTAGGCGTCGATATCCTATGCGCACGCTTGCAGTCTGCATTTGGCGATGGCCGCTTGGCTTTGTGCGAAGACAGTCTGTTGCGTGAGTGAGCCGAGCAGAATCAAGTTTCCTCTATCAAAGACCGTCTGTGATACGCGGGCAGACAGATAAGACGAGTAACAATTCGAATTATCCAATCACAAAAGTGGTTCTGAACTAAAGTGTTTTGGAACACAACTTGTCCTGAAATCTTTATTTGCGAAATACAGGTACTTCTACCTACATCTCATTGACTTTGGCAAAGGAAGCGTGCATCACAGCAGGCCTAACTCAGCTGCATTTGTGTATGCTCGTGTTCACGACATAGATGGGAGTATAATATCAGTTTGGCACTCAAGTTTACGTTACCAAGCGGTAAGTCTCTTCGTGTCATCAGCTTACGGCATTTCTGTGTACCTCCAATTTGCTAAAGGCCGTTCACGATAAACTGAGCACTTATGAAATCAACCTTATAAAAAAAAAGTCACTGCTCCTACCTGCAAACATTTTAACTGGCGCACTGAGTGAGTGCTATTCGCCGAGTAAAGTTGGTAACAATTGAGGGAAGGCAGTTCGATTGCTAAACGTTGAATTAAAAGTGTTAAAGTAGACATTTGCGATAACTTATTTATTTCGCTTTCTGTTTCTTTTGAATCCATCTAGCTTTAACGCTTTGAGGTCTGAGCGAATTTACTGGCAGTCATGACAAACTAGAAATGAATGGTCTATATACGCCTCCACTAGTTCACCACTTCTTCTGGTTTGTTTTTTTCCACTCGCCAGCTTCCTATTGGTCCGTATCACACACCGCATGCTTACCATACACACAGGTCCCATTATTGGCTAGCTGTCAGCCAATGAGGAGCCGACTTGACTGTGTCCTAGTTACAGCGTGTTATACGATGTACAGTCCATCGTGTACATTTTGATAACTAAAACAATACCAACATTTTTGTTCACGAAAATTACAATTGATATTTCGTAGTGTTCATATAAGTGCATAATAAAAATTAGCGAAGAAATGGAAGCATATCCGTGCGAGTTTTGTCTTCAAAGAGTAGAACACGCTTCTTACAACTGCTGCTCGAACTAGACTCGGGAATAGTACTCAAAGTGTTAAGAATTAGCTGATTTGTAAAATATTAACTTTTATAATTGTTTCATAGTTTTCCTTGACCAACGCGTGTATAAAGTGACGAGGCCCATGGCAGTGTTATGTTTATATATGACAGAAGAAGAATTCAAAACGAGCATATAAGTACATCTTAAGCAGGGTTTCAAAAGTTCTCAGTTTATCGTGAACAGCCTTTAGAGGTGTGTACAGTGCGCTCATTCTCCAGTGATAACTCGGAATTTTCCGCGGTGCCAGTGGAGGACAAAGCGACAAAGTTTCTTGTAAAGAACGGAAGGTTGGTCCTATTAGAACGGAACAGAAATTTGTACACAGTGTTTATATTTAAAGCGATTTTAACACATTCTGGGCTACACTTATTAACACTCTATCTCCGTTACTGTTTGACCAGAAATGATCCAAGTGTAATTATGCCTGGTTATCCTCCGAATCCTGACAGACTGCATCACTGATCTGACTGGACTGTCATGGACCCTCTTAAATACAGCACGCACCATAAATATTTTTGTTTGCGAAACCTGAAACCGTAAATTAAAGTGGGTCTGAAAGGTTTAAGGGGCCTCTGGGTGTCATAAGGGTCACATTGTAAGCAGTTGGTCTGTCATAATTTCCAAATAACTCTGGAAAATTTCAGTGTTTATCATTTTCTAAGACAGAACTTAAAGTCGATATTTTGAAGTCTATTCAAAGATTAGCCTGTTGAAACAAATGTGGTAGTTTAAAAGTGTAAAAGTCAGCAAAAATTGCCGTTAGTAGCCCTATGCTTACATTGAATAGGGACGTGCGAAATTCGTGTTATTATTTGGGAACACGTTAAACTTCAAACACATTTACCTTTGCAATAAGTTCGTCATTGGACCATACTTTATTTGACACGCCCTGGGTAACTCTGCGCCAGTAAATAAACACTTCACAATTGTGTAGTCCGATAAAGCGCTGTGCAGTCGGAAAGGGTGTGACTTTGCATCTGTGCAGCAGCCAATGGAGAAACGACGTCGGCTCGAGTATATACAGCACTGTGGAGTTTAACCTGATGCTAAATAATAACACGAATTTTGCATGTCTCTAAATATTCTTCTGTGAAACAATTCTTTAAACTGTAGTGTGAAACTGTAATTTTTTATGAACAGATTGCTTTATTGAAACCCAAAAGCCGTCACTTATAATTCTGAGGAATTAGAATACGCGCTAAGCTTGTTTATGCTATTTCTAGAGACGTGAGTAATTCGCGGATTCATTTTAAGACAAGTTAGAATTCAAAACACGTGTGTTCGTATAACTTTAGCCATTGGCCCACACGGTGTTTGACACCTCCAGTAGATCGCTGGTCCAATCGTCGCCTTCCACTCTAAAAGCAGACAACGAATGTGCGGTTAATATCGGCATATATGCACATAAGTCTGTAGAGTCTATCCTGCAGATAATTGAACTCAAGAATTTTTCAGGTCTGTAGCCAGAGATCCGGAAATTTCGCGGATTCATTTGAGGACGAGTTAAACCTCAATCACGTGTGCATTTCAGTTTTTGTTTCTATTGGACAACATCTCGTAAGACACGCCCCGGACGTCTTTCGGCCAATAAAGAACCTGCAAGGGAAACAAGGACAGAATGCTGCGCTACCTTGTCTGGGGTTAATCTGAAGCAACAGCGAATGAACAACTAAATGAGGCTCGAGCTAACATAGTGTCGTGGAGTCTAGCTTGTTGCCGAGTGAATCCGCGAAATTTCCATGTTTCTATCTGTAGCTATTTCCCATCGTCGCCGTAATGCTTAATTACAGCCGGACGTGGCATTGAGGTGTTCAAATTTGTGTACTAGGGAGGAAGGATAAGTATACGCTTACATATTAAGTGGTATGCGCGGAAGGAAAAAAATAGTTCTCCAGTGATACGCGAATTCGCGTCGAGTGTGAGCTACGCGTAGAGAGCGGAGAATTTCGCGGGTTCATTTCTAGACAAGTTGGAATTCACACACTTGTACGTTCATGTTACTTTTGTAATTGGTCGGCGTGTAGTTTGACACCTCCTGGAGATACATGAGCCAATAACAAACATGCAATAAATTGTGCTCCCAACCACCGCCTTTTACTACCAGAATAATCGACCAATAAACAGTTGATATCTGTATGAGAGTATATAATGCTGTGAAGTCTAGCGTACAGGTCACTGAACTCGCGAATTTCTCGGGCCTCTAGCTACTCGTCGTACCCAGGGGAAATTAATCAGCCGCGCCAGTTGGGTCGGAAAATCGTGCCATCAGCCCTCTCCCCATCCACAAAGACATCAATTTTCCACCCTCTCCGACCGAGTGGGGGGAAAACACAAAGTTTAAGCGACGCAGGTGTACGCGCGCGTGTGGCTAATTGCTTATACGTTCATGGCGACAACTTGCCGTCAAAATTAGAGAGCTCCATCTACCTGCAGCTACTGCGCGCGTGTGGGGAACTTAAGTCCGGGAGCGATAAGGGCGATGTATGCACGCTCATTACTTGCCCCATCCGCCATACGTATGCTGTATGTAAAGGCATGAGGACGACTGTTTACTCGTCAGCTGCTAATATAGCTAATGGCTTCGTTTTTTTATTCCACTTGGTAGTATGTGATGCGAAGGGACTGGGAAATTTCACATTTTTATCGACCTATAGGAGCACATGGATTTGGTAGGTTTGAGGACAAGGGCTTGAAGCTGAGGATCGAAGGATCTACTGCCATCTTGTTTCCGGCTGCTATATGTTATCCGTACGCCATTTTATTTTCCCACTTTATGATCTATCATTGCATATTTTTATCATGCTCTATCATTCCATCTTGTATTTTCATGCTCTGTAATTCCAGCTTGTTTTTACATGCTCTCATTCCGTCATGGCTGTCAACCATTCTATATTGTTTCTTCATGCTCTGTCATTCCATCTTGTCTCTCTCCCTCGTTCAATTTTGTCTCTTTCCTCCCCCCCCCCCCAGTTCTCTCTCCTGTCGCCTTCTTCGCCCACAATATACATTGTTCCCTCGCTACCTGCCAGAAGTGTTGATGTGTGTCCACCATCTTGTTTCCAGTAGTTCCTTTATCACATTCTAGGAGGAACTGGTGTGTGCCACTGTAGTCCACAATTTTGTTTACAGTAGCTTAAGTCGTCGAACGACAACCAGGAGAGCTGTTATTTTTTTCGCAGAGCTGGACCTTGCGGTCGCCAGCATGGTTAACTCCCTAGCCAACTGAGCGATCAAGGCATATGTTGGAGCAAAGGGTTTTTAATAAGTAATAATGTGTGTGTGTGTGTAGAACGAATATATATTTTGCTGTAATTATTCTAGATTAAGAATGTGTTTAGATTGTTCACGATAAAGTGAGTACTTTTGTGGCACTAGTTAATTTTCCTCTTAGTCATTTTTTATCCTCTAAACACTTTTTTTTTTTTTTTATGTAAGTAATAAGTACAGTGTGTATATTCCACTGCATTCCAAAGTTAATGACTGTAGCTAAAATAAAATATATATTTTGACTATTATTCGAAATGAGAGGGCTTTCAAATGTTCTCACTTTACCGTGATCCAATTTAATTGCTAACACAAAATAAATGGACATGATTTTTAAGTCAAACTTGTCCTAAATTAAATTCGTGAAATTTTCCAGTCGCTTGTGATAGGAGCACGACTTCTTTTCCTGTATGTTGGCTCCTAAAGTGTTGTTCAGGGCGTGCCGATACAAATGTGGTCCAATCTTATATTGAACACACAAGTATAAGTTCTTGAGGTCTAACATGCCACCGAAAGAATTTTTTAATGCACAGACCTATATCGATTATATCGATTCTAGGCGAGGTCGCTCCACGAATTTCGCACCTGGAAATGGCGCCGGACGATTCCGCTGGTTTGGGGGGGGGGTGGGATTTCCTATGGAGTCTCCTGTATCCCCCGCCCTTGCATTCGCCTTCTGTTCTAGACTCGCTTCGCTTCATCCTCATCGACTCTCAATGCCTCTTTGTTAGGAGCCGCCCAAACCTCTTGACTTTCCACTGGGCAGGTCTGTGCACATCTCAGGCATTGCAATTGTTCACTGGCTTGTGCCGTCATGATGAGAAACTTAACTCGTGTAATAGGTTGTATAGTCTATTCAACGTTTCTTCACAATGTTTTAATGAAACATTTGAAAAATCACTTCGTGTATTACTAGGGACCTGCAATTATTTTTTTGGCTTCAAGCTATAATTCACGGTACTGTGTATACTCTAGCCAGCGTCGTTCCCTAATTGGCTGCTGCACAAATGTGAAGTCACACCCTTTCTCAGTGAACTGTACGTAATTGGGCCGCACGATTGGGAAATGTTCATTTATTGGAGCAGATATACCCGGGGCGTGTCGAATAAAGCATGGTCCAACGACAAACGTATTGCAAAGGTATAATTTTTTTTTAAGTCTGCACTGTCCTCAAATAATAACGCGCATTTTGCAGGTCTCTATGTATTGCGTATTTGGTTGTTTCCTAAATATTTCATGCATCGCTAGCTATTTATACTATTATTAACATAAAAGTGCCTTATTTTTAGTTAAACAGAACTTTTGCTTACATTTTATATATAATATGAAATAATTTATTTATAATTAACATAAATTAAAATTGAGAGATCATGGGTGTGTTGGTAATGCCTAGAAGGAAATAGTTCTTATAGAAAATATTATTATACAGAATGGTGCAATGTCCCTTTGGTGTAATTTTATTGTTTGGGTTAAGCTTTGTTTGCGTGAGTTGGAACTTTAACAGGGCATCAGAAAAGTTGGAAGCAAGCGTGAATGGACTATATATATATAGCCACCTGTTTTTCGTGAAAAGATTTGTGCACAGGATAGATATGAATATTCTACGTGCACACAAGTACATATCGTTTGGCTATTGGCCGATTGTCTTGTGTGAGGATACAATCTCTATTTGACTGGACCAATCAGAATTAAGTTACTCCAACACTCAAATTCCGTGATTGGCTGGCTGGCAGACACTTCAGACGCATCAGAGTTCAAATCATCCAACCAAGTAATTGTTTCTGAAGTAACGTGTTTTATAGTACAACTGGTCTATGGAATCTTTTCGCGAAAAACAAGTTGGTCCTCAGATACACTCGGTCTCTTTCTGCATGTGTACTGCTAGCTCACTGACCTGCAGATCGTGTCAAGGAACGAGTGGTACTATCTCACAAGTAAGAAGAAAGTATATGCTGGTTAAGATTAAACGAGTACTTTTGAAATAATCGTTTGAATAATGTTTCTACCCCTATCTGCATATATTTTAATACACACTGGACAGCATGCGCCTGGTAAAGTTTGCAACTACGGAGGAAAAATATTTCCATATCTTAACGTCGAATTAAGAGTGTTCTGATAACATTTGTGAATTGTGAAATTATTTATTTTGCTGCAAGTGTCTTTCTAATGCACATAAGCGTGAGAGTAATGAACCCTTTGAGGATGGCACAAATTTACTGGCACGGACAAGGTCGACCTGAGCTGTCTATATTCTTCAGTACTGCAGTATCAGTTTTATTTTCCTCTGTGTATCCACTAATCGTCGTCCTATTGGTTCTGGCCACGCAGGACAGGCCTATTGTTTAAGGACACCCGAATTTCGCGAAAAGGTTTCCGCACATGCTAGATTTCAATACCCTACGGGCGTACCAGCAGTTTTCGTTTGCTTATTGGTGACGTGACTTTGTGACTTCATCTCCTCCTGCTTAACTGGCCAATCAGGATTAGGTAACGTCAATACTGTGGGGTCTTTGATTGGCAGGCACACATCTGAGGATGCGTAACACGGAAACCATCCAATGATGAAAGTTAATCTGAGCAAGGCTGTTATGAAATACAACGGGTGTCCCTACCTACTGTACTCTGCGTCGTTTATTATTGGCTGGCCGTCACCCAATGGAGTCGCGCTGTGACTGTGAGCCAATTGATGTATCGCTACAGAGGTAACAAATGTTACAATCCATCGTACCCAGTTGATAAATTATTAATAGGAATAGGAAAATTTCGCGAGTTCAATGACATGTAGGCTAGATTCCTCAGTCCTCTGCATACTGGAGCCTCAGCTGTGTTCATTGGCTGTTACCCCACACCTGACAGTTATGGGATTCGCAAGGCGTTTCCTTGCACGTCTGCTATTGGCCCAGAGGCGTGCATGGCGTGTCTAATAAACTGTGATCCAATTGAGAAGGTGACTTCACTGTATATATGTTTGACGTCTATCTTGTCCCGAAAGGAATTCGCGAAATTTTCCTTTCCCTAATTATCAAAAATAACAGTTTTCTTCTTACAAATTGAAATGTTGACTACTTGAAAGTTTCTACTTAGATACCTATAGAGGTCAGTGAAACAATAAAACTATAAAAGTATGTACTTTTTTTTCTCAATATCAATGAGGTTTCCATTTAAACGTCGCTTCGAGTATATACGAGCTTACTCCTCAAAGGTTTAAATTTGAAATATGCATATATTTGTTAATGATTTCACAGTTTCACTTAATAACGTATCAATAAAGTCGTCAATCCAGTGACAATGTTACTTGTACACATAGCGGATTAATACGCAATGCGCACACAAGTATATTTTAAGCAGGGCTTCAAAAAGTGCTCAATTTACCGTAAACAGGCTATACAAGTTTTTAAAGTCTATTCTGGCACCTCTTGAAATGACGAAATTTGCGGATCTCTACTGATCAATATGAAGAGGGAGTAAAAAAACTGGTTTGGAACCCAGACTAATCCTCGACATCCCATCGCATTTGCCATTTAACACCCAAATTTCCCAATTTAATATACGGCTTTAGGCTTTCCAAACAAGAAATATTTTCGTATGTGCTGTAGGGCCTAATTACGCCCACACGAGCACTCGTTTCGCTGTCACAAGGACACGCAGAGACGCGCAGAATTGGCGTTATTATTTGGTAACAAGATAGAGTTCGTTGCCCTGTACCTACTCGAGCGCAAACCGTTATTTGATTGGCTACTGGCAACTATGCAATCTAAATACGAATAGGTGAAATATCACCGATTTTCAGCGGAATCTGAGTAATTGAATTGGTCAGATTCGTGCAACTTGGTAAAAGTCAGCTGTAGCTAAAGGAATCAGTGAAAAATTAAAACTAATGCTATCGGAAGACATTGCATTTTCATATTGAGTATCACCCTAATAATTTTGAGAATATTACTGATACTTGAATGAATATATATATATATATATATATATATATATATATATATATATATATATATATATATATATATACTGATACTTGAATGAATATATATATATATATATTCATTCAAGTATCAGTAATATTCTCAAAATTATTAGGGTGATACTTGTCAATCAACCATAAGAGACCCGAAAATTTCGAGGATTCATTTTGGGTGAAGCTAGAATTCAAAAGCCCTTACCTTACGATTACTATTGTAGTTGGTCCACACTTTATTTAACAGCTCCTGAGGAATCCTGAACCAATACGAAACACGCGACAAAATGTAGGCCCAACCATATCGCCCTGTGCCGTGGTAGCAAGCAACCAATGATGAGTTTTTGTTATCTGTCCCACGTTTAGAGACACGAGAAATTCGTGAGTGCAAAGATCTGTAGGCTAGACTTCACAGTCTTATACACTGTCATACAGATATATGAGGTTTATTGCTTGATTGTTGTGGTAGTAACAGGCGGTGGTTGGGCGCACAGTTTCTCGCACGTTTCTTATTGGCTCGTTTATCTACGGTAGGCGTCAAACAACACGTCGACCAATTAATTACAAAAGTAACATGAATGTACAAGTGTGTGAATTCAAACTTGTCTAGAAATGAACCCGGGAAATTCTCGGGTCTCTAGCCAAGGCACGCAAGACTGTGGAGTCTACCCTACAGGTCATTGAACTGGCGAATTTTCCTGCTCTCTAATCACGATTTTTTATTTTTTTGTTATAAGCAACAATTTCCCTGTAATTTTGGTAGCGTGTGTTAATTTTTCCAGTTGCAATGCAGGATGCATTGTAATCAATGTAACATCCCAAAGTATTTCAGACCGCGGAGGTAAAAAAAGACGCTTACTTTGCGAAATGGCGTCACTTGCCAGAAACACGCCGAAGCGCCTTCCGCCAATCAGCGCCTGGTAATCAAGTCACCAGCCGGCAGCCAAGCCAATAGGGAACCTTCCGCAGCGGCAAGTAGCCAGTCATAGGCAAGGACCGCTTCCAGAGGCTTGAGCAGCCAATAACATACTGGGCAGCGACGTGCAAAACTCGCGTTATTATTTGGGGGGACACGTTATAAACTTCAAACACCTGTACCTTTGCAATAAGTTTATCATTGGACCATACTTAACTTGACAGCCCTGGGTAACTCTGCGCCAATAAATAAACACTTCGCAAATGTGTAGTCCAATGACGCGCAGTTCAGTCTATGCAGCTGTCATGTGGAGAGTATATACAGCACTGTGGAGTTTAGTATGATGCCAAATAATAACGCGAATTTTGCACGTCTGTAATAACGGGTAAGGTGCACATCAAAGGAACTGCCACATAATTTCATTGTTTGTCTGTCTGACAAGCTTCACTGTAGGCTGGTTTTTTTTAGACAGCCTTGACTATTGGCTGAAAGCGTTCTTGAGCCCAAATGTCTCATCTCAACTCATCTCAAATTACTCACGAGGACGATGATTGGACACTGAGCTTCGCAGTGTACAGGACGGGTCAAAAAAAGCCATCGCATGCCTTACGTACACACTCGTTTACACTGCGTTAAAACTTTGCTCGCATCCGCGAGACGCAAAATAGAGCTTTGCAATCACGCAGAGTGGTTTATTGTTTCGTTCTATTTTCCGTTATACAAATTTAGCAGAACGCGGAGGGGCGGAGAGGAAGTCGTAATCCCTCGAGGTATCCGAACACAAGAAAGCTTTCTCTGACAGAGATTCATGTGGTTGTTTATACTGGCGAGCTCTGCACCGTGCAGTAAACAAGCTTCACTCTTTTTGGTCCAGTACGAATCTTTCGCAAGGAGGACGCATAAATCTGAAAGACGGACTACCGTCGCAGTTGGGCGACAACTTATTCGCGATGGAAGATGCACATTGGCATAAAACACGTTTGCGGAAAGGTAAACACCGATTATTTCAAACCCGCTCGGCCACACATTCATTTTTGAGTTCAATGGGGCCGCGGTGGTGTAGTGGTTAGACTACTCGCCTCCCAGCCGTGAGAAGCTGGTTCGATTCCCGGCGGGGCAGCTCCCGGATTCTCGCACGTGGGAATCGTGCCGGACGATGCCCCTAGTCGGCGGGTTTTCTCGGGGATCTCCCTTTACCCACCGCGCTAGCATTCCGGCGCTCTCGTTCCACCGCTCCGCGAAACGGTGTGGCGGTTCCTTTGATGTGAGCGTGCCCGTTCTCTGATTGGTCGCGCGAGGGTGTGTAAGGAGGGCTTTGGTCTGACTGGCTACTGTGTACTCGGAAATGTCCCCTATTGGCGGGGCTGGCAGCTGGTCGCTAAGTTACCGTGGGCTGATAGGCGGGTGGCGTTCTGGCATGTTATTGGCTAGTGACACCATTTTGCTGGCGTATGTACTTAGAGTTCGCGGTATAAGCGGCCGGTTCACTTCTGTATTATTAACTACTCTGTGCCGATGGCGTTCCCAATCCCCAAAAAAATTGTGTTCCCTTATAAAGGCTGTTCACGATAATGTGAGCACTATAGAAATCAACCTTAGAAAAATGTCACTGCCTCTACTTGCACATATTTTAACAGACGCACTGAGTGGCATGCGCCCAGTAAAGTTGGTAATGGTGGATGGAAAATAGTTCTCCATGTTAAATTCGAATAAAAAGTGTTAGGTAACAATTTTTGATGTCTTAAATAATTTATTTCGCTTTCTGCTTTTTTTTTAATGCACGGAAGTGTGAAAATGACCAGTTTTGTATAAAAATTTATTTTCTAATAATTTCACTGTTTCGTTTGACCGACACATGTGATGAGTCCCATGGCAATTTTAATTTTACATAAGGCGGAAGAATAACACGCACACCAGTATATCTTAAGCAGGGGTTCCAAAAGTGCTCATTATAACATGAACAGCTTATATAAGATCGTTTGCGGTAAAGTGAGCACTTTTTAAAGACCCTGCTAAATTTTTCTTTCAATTTACCCTTTCATGCCCATTATAGCCAACAGTCTGCGTGTTACGTAGGAAGGTATTATTTGATCGGCACTGTACCCTGCGAAGCACTTTTTAATGTAAACATTGCAATATGACTAATAAACACTGTGTATACATTTCGTCACTCGAATTTAATATCTGAGAGAGCATTAAAATATATTTATTAAGGGTTAATGCCTTTTTAAAGGGCCTTAAAAATGCTAACTTTGCCGTGAACAGCCTACATAGAGTTTTCACGGTAAAATGAGCACATTTGATATCAAACTTTGATATTTGTCACTGCGCGTCTACATTGTAGATATTTCAACGGACACACTGACAGCTATGTGCCCAGTAAAGTTGGTATATGCTATTCACGGTAATGTGAGCACGTTTTCAGACCCTCCCAACATGCATTAACCACTAATAAATATATCTTATCGCAGCCTCAGGCATTACATTTTGAGGGTGATGAAATGTGTACACAGTGTTTATTGGTGACATTGCGGTTTTTATATTAAAAAGAAGCAGGAAGATGGAAATTGGATGGATGGTAACATTTAGAAGGGACTTAAAAAGTGCTCACTTTACCGTGAACAGCCTATAACGACGGAGGGAAAGTAGTCCCTTGTTTTAACGTTTGACTTTGGCCTAAAGTGTTGGAAGCATTTGTGAATACTTGAAATTATTTATTATCCTTTCTGTGTTTTAATGCATGCAAGTGTAATAATTAGTAAATTTGTTCAATATTCATTTCTATAACGTTTTCAGAGTTTGACTTGACCCTCTCACGATTGACGTGGCCGGGCTCACTGCAACGCAAATTTTACATACGGCGGAAAGATACAAGATACGCATATAAGTAGATCTTCAGCAGGGCATTCAAAAGTGCTCGGTTTATACGTGAACATTCTTTAAGGTCTTGCCATCGTTCGGAGGCATTTTAAACACTTAATAAATAATAATTTAATTATTGGTCACTTGTTTTTCGTAAGAAGTCATTTTCTTAATTGACTGAATCAATCTGATAATGTTTACTTTGATACTGGCAGTCTATGACTCGCAAGATGTTAATTTGGATAGGTAAGAATTAAAAAATATCCAACCACAAAAGCCTTATTGAGCTATACAAAAATGTTTTAAAATTCATGTTTTGAAAAGGTTAATTTATTTCAGAAACTTATCGGATCGCTTGAGATGATGGAAAATCGCACAACACTTTTGAGCCAACATATATTCTGTAACGCTTTAACTAGTTGATTATTTCATGATTGGATGAACACGATATTTAGACTCGGCTGAGATGCTCTCAGAACAATCACTAACGTTCTGCTTATAGTATCGGAATCCTCAATGGCCCAGTGAATTGGGATAGTATCATTATACATGCATGACATCCAATAAGGAGAGAAAACTGTCAGACATTTGTACCGCATGCTAGCAAACAAACAGAAAACTTTACCGCGATAAAACATTATCTCTACATCGCTAATTTTGTATAATTAAGAAGCAAAAAAATATATATATAATTTTTCTTCGATGCAATTTCTCCGGTAATTTTGCGACAGTCCGAACAAAAACACTAGGCCTACACGCGACGCGAAACTTTTCTAAACAACCTGGGGTTCACTGAACTCATGAGTTTTCCCTGTCGCACCTAACCTGTCTCTGCTGAACTCTAGTGTGAATAAATCGCTGTGTGATACATTCCCTAGCATCTAAATAGTTCGTTACGGAGACTTTGAGTCGGGCACGTTTGGCATCTCCGGTATTTGCACACCATAACAACTGCCTTAATGAAACTCCACGTGATACATCGATCCTCGTGTGATAAATTGTTGTGGAACCGTCGTAATACTGTAATTATTATTAATTACTCTCTATGAAGGCGGTATGTGTTACACAAATTTGGATTAATTAGTTTTCCCCGCATACTGCTCTTAATAATGTAATTCAAATTTTGACATAATAGGATTAATAATAAGTTTTTAATTGCGCAGTGTCTGCGCGTTCTGGAAACACGAGTGTGAATTATTAATAGCAGTTGGAGCATAACAGCTTTAGAAAATATAAACCGGTTTGTAACGATAATACGAGAAAAACTTTCTCTTATAATCTGAGAAATGTGCTACAACAAAAACTAAATAAATGCGGAATGGCGCCAGATGTACCAACCACACGAAATACAGCTGTGAAAGTACTTAGTGTATACTATTCGTTCCAAGTCCTGCAGGGCGTGGAGGATAAGCAGAAGTCTGATAACGACCTTCAAAGAAACATACACTTTTTATGTCGTCTACCTTGGCACTGGATCAACGCGAATTGATGGAATTGCCTAAAAATAACTCAAACTACGTTTCTAGACAAAAATTATGTTGCTGTGATGAAGCGCTCTTGCCGAAGTCCGTTCCGACTTTTCTGAAGCCCCGAAAAAATTATAGTTTCAGGATATTCTTCCATTTGATGCAAACAAAGCTTAACCAAGTCTAGAAAATTACACCAAAAGGAGGTGCTTCGGTGTCTGAGCGGTTAGCCTGCTAGCCTCCCACCATGGCGAATCGGGTTCAATCCCCGGTTTGGGTCATTCTCGGATTATTGCATGTGGGAATCATGCCGGACGATGCCGCTGTTCAGCGGATTTTCTCGGGGATCTCCCGTTTCACCCGCCCTTGCATTCCGGCGCTGCTCCATTCTCGCTTCATTTCACCCTCGTCGGCTCCCAATACCTCGTTGTTAAGATCCGCCCAAATCTCTCAACTCAATTCAGCACACACCAAAATGACGAGGCACCGTATGGAGTGCAGTGGAGGGATGTGGGGTATGGATCAGCGCCGGAATGCAAGGGCGGCGGAAACGGGAGACCCGCGGGAAAACCCCGCCGACCAGCGGCATCGCCCGGCACTATTTGCGAAAATCCGGGGGTGTCCCGGCCGGGGATTGAACCTGGTTCGCCTTTGTTGGAGGTGAGCAGTCTAACCGCTCAGCCATCGAGCACATGACCTCCCGAATGTAAAGTGAGGCATATCTTCCGCGCGATGCTCACTGGCTTGTATTGGGTGGGGTTGGTGGTGGGGGGTGGGGGGGTTCGGGAAATACACTCACGTGGCGGATGCAGACTGAGCTGGTCCGCTACATGTATGGCAGGGTAGTAGCAGTAAAACGCGGAACACAGTCAGCGCAATACGCATTATTTATATGCGCGCAAACCGCATTGCGCCAGTCAGAACGAGTCCGACCACGACCCGAACACTACCACGAGCACAGAACACGCTGCACTACAGAACCGAAATAACTACGCGTCTCAAAATTATCACCTGCAGAGTGAACATTTCTTAGAACAGAGTTCCTTGGTCGGTGTTCAGGAATCAGTGATTTTAATCGATATAAAGATTTGCTGAATATTCAGTTAATGAGCTTTTATGTGAAGTAAAATTCGCTGACTTGGAACAATTTTTAACTGTTTCCATTTAAGAGTGTGGTTCTTTTAACAGCAAGCGAACTTCCGCTGAAGATGTTGAGCTGAAAGGGCTATATGAAGGCAGACGTGAACCTATTTCAGCTCAGCGTAGACTTCATGGTGCATGAACAACTGCAAGTGCTTTTGGTCGTTGATAAAGGAACCTGTTTATAGCGAAAATATTCCATGACCAGCTGTACTCCAAAACACTCTTAACTATGACCCGCTTCTGTGATTGGATGATTTTGATTGCCGCGAGTCTTACGCGTCTGCCCGAGACTCACGGAGGCTCGGAGTCGTGGCAACTTAATTATGATTGGCCCGGCCATTGTATGACGCTGTCGTCTAACAGAAATACGCAGCCAATAACCGCATTAGAGTTGCAGTTGTGCACTAGGATATCGAAGTTTAGCTTGCGTTTAAACCTTTTCGTGAGAAAAAAAAATGGTGGTCTTAGTCATTGACCGTTCAGAGAATACTTTTCTTAAAGGCTGTTCACGATAAAGTGAGCACAATTTAAATCAACCTTAAAAAAAATTACTGTCCCTGTCTGCATATATTTTAGCGGGTGCACTGAATGGCATGCGCCCAGTAAAGTTGGCAATGGTGGATTGAAAGTAGTTCCAATTCTTAGTGTCGAATAAATTTTGTTAGGTTACCATTTGTGATAAATTATTTCTTTCGCTTTCTGTTTTTTAATGTATCGGAGTGTAAAAATTACCAGAGTTGTAACAAATTTACTTTTTTAATAATCGCACAGTTTCACCTGACTGTAACACATTTTCACTATCTGCTCCTATTTGTAATAATTAATGTTTGTTTCACATATTGGACACCGTCATGCATAATATTTGTAATTTTACCTATGTTTCACATGTTTGATTTTTCGTAATTTTTATTATTTTTATTTTTGCATTTTTCATATGATTATAATATTTAAACTTATATGTACGAATGGCAATAATTAATGTTTAATTGAAAAAGCTAGATTTTCTTTTGTTTGTATTTTTAATTAATAACGTAGTATTTTGCATTATTTTTGGTCTCATATTTATTGGTTATGTTTCAGGGAATGCCTTGTATATTTTCAGATTAACTTCTACGAGACCCGTAACTCTATGGAATAGGAATTTAGGCCGTTTGGAGTGTGTCGTTTTATATCGTTAGTCAGGAAGCCTTGCGATCGGCTAACGGGTTCAAATCCTGTACTCCTATCGGCTGGAGAGCTCAGCATAGCGCTAGGACGCGCGGGCCGTTTGAAAGTTCGCTCTCTCTGCCACCAACTTTCAACTACGCTAGACGTAAGGCTAGGATTCTCGTCCTATAGCTGGACGCAGCGGAGGAATTTTAATTAGAGTTAGGGTGCTCTAGTTTCTAACAGCTTGTAATGGTTTTTGATTTGTGTTTTGCGTCGAGTTCGATAGAATAAGCACTCTGCAGATTATTATTTTAAGCAGCTGTTTATGAGTATAGGTAGCTATCTAGACCTGCAACGCCCGTGAGCCGTTGAGCCACATAAAGCACTACTGTACTCAGATCTACTTTTTTTTTTCCTACCTCCGATCCTTCTACGAGTACACCGTCCTGCCTTCATCTACAACTTGGTATTTAAATGAAGAACTGTTTTTCATCAAGTTTTAAATTTTATTTCATCTTGGACTTTGTTACGTTATGCCATGGGCGTAGAACATTCTACGGGCGCCATGTTGGCAAGGCGCCTAAATTAGTTTCAGCCATTTTTAACCATAGGACTGAAAAATTTCGCGATTTCATTTTAGGACAAGCTATAATTCAAACACATATGCATTTATGTTATGTTTGCATTGGATCACAGTCTGTTATACAAGACCAGGTGAACTCTAAGCCAACAACAGACCTGCAAGGAAACAAGCACCGAATACCGTATCACCTGTTTTGAAATGAAACTTAAGAATTCTAATGACCCAATGACGAAAGTGATTCTGAACTTAAGTCCGTTGGAACTCGATTTGCCCTGAAATATTTTCGTTTTCATTTCAAAAATATAAATGTGAAATCCCCCTGCTCCCGCAGTATATTACTGGCTACGCCCCTGGCACCCGAGGACAGCGGAGTTGAGATATTTGGGCGGCACTTAACATCGAAGACTTGAGAGCAGATGAAAGTGAAATGAGGTGAGAATGGAGCAGCGCCGGAATGCAATGGTGGGGGAAACGGGAGATCCCCGAGAAAACCCGCCAACCAGCGGCATCGTCCGTGACGTTTCCCACACGCGAAAATCCTGAGTCACCCGGCGGGGGATTGGACCCTGTTCACCTTGGTTGGAGGCGAGCAGTCTAACCGCTCAACCACAGCGGCCCCTGTCTGGCATAATACTCAATGTGTTAAGTAATATGTGCTACATAAGAGACCTGCAAAATTCGTTCGCGTTGTTATTTGGTACCTTGCTGGACTTCGCTGCCCTATCCCTACATGAAAACTATCCGTAATTTCATTGGCTACAGCCAGCTGTATTGTTGCTGGCTGAAAGCGTCGATGGGGCGTGCCACGCAAGTTTTCGGCCAATGGCAGACTACAAGCAAACACATAACGTCTTGACGTTTAGTCTGCAGCTACTAAATAACGCGAACTCTGCAGGTCCGCAGTGATACACGAACGTTGCGGGAAATCAGCTCGCGATTCACCAACGGCAAAACCTCGCAACGTGACGATGTAAACAACGCGAGTTCGTATCCGCGAGTCCACGCACTCGCACGCACAAATCTTTCATTTGCATGAGTCCGACGCTCCCTCGCGGAGGTTCGACCCCACCCTGTCCCCCCCGGGAGGATCGCTGTTTCGCGGTTTGGAAGCATACATAATTCACGAAGTCCCCGCGGTCCGTCGCAGGAACCCAAACCGCGAATAGAATAACAGTCGCGCGCAGACCGTCGTTTCGTACACGAATTACGAACGGACTCGAGTAATACAGAGAATGTGCGAGCGAGTCCGGCAGACAACTATCTGTCCACTCGCACGCGGACAACCAAGAACCGAATTAAAATTGTAAACAAAGGCACTCACGCACGTACACTCCAAAAAAAATTCCGATATTTTAACTGAGAAGTTCTTCGTAGTTTTACAAATTCTTGTAACAGCGCAAGGATTTTTCCTGTGAAAATACAAGGGCCGTGTTTGTAATATACCTCACGAGAAGTTTATACTCTACTGACCCGCGTCCACGAGTTTCAGCAAAATGACGCACACTAAGCAACACAAAACCTTATATAGCTGTCTGTGCAAAATTATGGGTGATGTAAAGTATAACTGCTCGCAAGAAGAAGTGTATTGTAAGTTTGATTAACGTAAAACAATTAAAACAACTCAAATAATCATGATTGAACGAGACCGTATTATTCATTAACTGTTAATGTTTCTTAGCTGCGCAGGACGCTTAAAGTGGCTCTCGCCACCTCATTAAGGGCCGTCCAAATCTCTTAACTGGACAACAGATCTCACTCTTAAAATGAAATAAATGTACCTATTCTTCCTAACCATATAACTTCATTAATATGTCGCAGGTACTTTCAGTTGTATTTACTGTAAAAATGTATTTTAAATTCGTAACTCAAATGTTAAATGTGCCGGCTAATAATACGAGGGGTGTGGTGTATTCATGCTGGCAACATGTAAATTTTTCAGGATATAATTTTGTAATTATTTTTTTAGTTATTCTCTGTTATCAATTTTATCACATTTGTATTCTAGAAGAAAAAAATAATTGTATGTACAGTTCTCAATCAAGTCAATTATAATAAATGGTTATCATTTGAAATATTACAAGGAAATATTTTGCAGATTTTACAAGAAAACTCTTTGTAGTTTTACAAAGGATTGTGTTTGACAACTGGGTTTCCAAGGATATTTCTTGCAAAGGTACAAAACCTTTTTTTGAGTCTGCTTAAATGCCCCAGTTTGTATGTGAAATATTCCACGACTAATTATACTCAAAAACACTTTGGTTCATGTTCACTTTCGTGAATGGACAATCTTGACCAACGCGCATCTTAGGTGTCTGTCCGCCAATCGAGGACGTTCGGTGTCCCGTGTAATTGAATGAAGACTGGCCCGGTCCGGTATGGACGCGTCTTTTACCAAGAAACGTGGCCAATCGCCACAAGAAATATGCAAATATGCACATATGATACTGATGTCGACACTTTACGTAAGTCTGCTTGCGAAAAACAGGTGGCCGTGTGCGTGCGCGTAATCCATTCACGGTAACTTCACACTTTTTATGAAGCCCTGCTAAAGTTCTATTTCCAGGATATTCCTCCGCCTCGTGCAAACTAAGCTGAACTAAGATTAGATAATTACGCCAAAGAACAACGCACCGAATTCGTGCGCAAATCACTTCTAACGGTATTTTGTATGAGAAATATTTGTTACTAGGTGCTACCAACACATATATTTTCTCACTGTTTTTAATTCACATATATTATAAATTAAATATTAAAATTTATAAATAAAATACAAGTAAAACTTCAATTTAACGAGAAATACGATACTTTCATGTTAATAGAGGTATAAAACGTTTGTGATATATGGCATACTTAGGAAATAACTAAACAACTCATACATGGGGTGGTTTTTCAAAGGTTTAATTCTAAAAGTGGGAAGAAACTGTGAATACGCTGTTGAAGTCGTCTGCTAGTGCGTTACTAGTGCGCAGCCATACTGTGCTTGATTTATTCGGCGACAAACGAAAATTAATATTAATGGATGGAAATGCGTACGAGCCGGGCCATGCGAGTTCAGAGGTGCAAATTCCCGACAGTAACTGAGTTTAGTGTTTTCGTATATACCGTGGATGTATATGTAAACGACATCGCACAATTATGGTATGTTATGAGCGTAAGTTTTTAATTGAACAATTGCAGTGTGTTTAATTTTTGTAAAGTGCGATTGCTATAATTAACCTGCCGTGCATTTAAGGTCTAGCCTGTAAGTTGCATTCTCGTTAGAGGTACAGGCACTTTTATAAAACTGCAGATACGTATTTTTCTAAATGCCGATTTCCCATTTCAGTGTAGGAGTTTATGGGATTGATTTGTTAGTAGTTACGGCTGTAAAAGTTTGTCGAGTGAAGGTAAACAAAAACGCAAACAACTGATACATGTTAACATAACCTGTAGCTTTCCTCGTGATAAAATTACTGTTTGTCGGTGCAGGGCATTAATGGCAAATCTCCTCGTAGATCAATACACGGCTACACCTTATAAAAAACGTTACTCTTACAATTTTATTTGTCCCCAAGCCAGCAGAGTTGCAGTGACAAACAAGAATTCGTCTGTTTTTCAACACATTATTATACAGGCCTACCAGCAAATCAGTTCTCATAATTTTAATAGCTAATAAATTTAGCCATCCTGAATTTTTAATTTTCCATGGTTTCACGAACTCACTCCAGGCAATTGCTGGGGTGACTCAATAAAGACAATTTGACCAATTCCTTCCTTGTATTCCCTTCATTGTGTTCTTGGTGTACCGTTCTCTAACGAACCTGCTGTCGACAAGATGTTAAGTTAAATAAATAAAGCTGACTCGTGTGTTTAGATGGTGATGTATTTAACGGTAGGTAGTAATCATTACAGTAAATGACAAATGTTTACATTTTATCGTTTTCAAATGGTAGGTGAACAAAATTAAACTTAGATAAAGCGAATCTTTTCCTGCAACTACACCATATGCAGAATTAAAAAACTTCACATGATTTTCTTTAAATGCTGTTTCAAACTTCTTCAGGATTTTTGAAATTCTAATTTTAAGGGAAACTAATTGGTATTAAGCTTATTTTAATATCGAGGAATCACGGATATTTAGAATGAGGTGTGCTTTGTGAAACACGGGTACTTTTAGCCACTGCACCGCCATGGCCTCCTTTAAAAGGGAGGAGTTAAGAGAATTTAGGTGGTTTGCAGTAACCAAGGCGTTGAGAGCCAATTAGAGTGGAATATGGCAGATATGGAGTAGAACAGAAACGAAAGGGCGGAGAAAACAGGCCAGGCAGCAGCATCAATCTGCACAATTCCTATGCGTGAAAATCTGTGAGTAACCTTACAGGGAAACAGAGATGGATCACGTTGGTGGAAGACAAGCATCCTACCTCTACACCCACTGCAGGCCCCCTTAGGAAGGGAGGAGAGGAACCTCATTTCTTCCATTATATTCGGGCAAAGTCAGTTACAAAGTTGAATTTTAAAAAATGACTGTAATAATTAATATAATTCTCTACCAACTTATCATAGATCTGGTTTCTAAATGGGCGGGACAGTATTTTGCACATCTGCATTTTATTTTTGTATGATTGACTTGTTTCTTTCTTAGGTACCAGTACATACTGGTAGATGTCAAATATAATAAATAGGTTGCAATGTACCTTTATACATGTATACATAACAACATTAAGAGATGGGATTTACAGACAAAATACAGAAAAGGAAATTAAAACTTTTGCAATAAACCTTACTCACTTAAAACCTTGGTAAGTATTCTGACAAGCCGATGATATTGTTTACAATAATGACATCGTCACAATCCACAGTTTTGGCTGTTCACCAGGTCTGCAGTAGTGACATATAAAATAAATAATAAATTGTTTTATATGTACACTGTTGCAGCAGCGTTTATGTTAGAAAACTAAAATTACATACACAAACACACGAAAATAAGCAGGAATAGTTGTCACCAGGTACAAGAACACACATAATCCTGTAGAAGGAATCGTTTAGTTGCAAGAAGACCACCGTGTTTGTCTGTTTTTGTTGTGTACTTCATTGGTTTTTTGTGTCCTTAATTTGCAGCTTACTAACTGAATTCCTTCCACACAGTTCTCTCTGTGGTATTCACGTAGGCCTGCTTACCTATTGGCAACTATTATCGGTTGGTTTTCTGTGTCTGTATGTTCGTATGTGTAGTTCTAGTTTCCTGCGACACGAGCTCTGCTGCAAAGGCACACGTGCAAAACAATTCTTCTTTTAATATATATTATTCATGAATTATAAAGCGTAAGAAATTTTAGCTCAAGGGAAACCTGTTTACAAGATTCAGTGTTTAGTTCAATAACCATAAATCTTAGCAACAGTTTAACGTACGAAAACATGCCAAGACTCTGGTATCTGGCATGTTTAATAGCCCTAATTATAATAGCTCTGCCAAGTAGGCAGCGATTACCCTTAATTAAAACTTGGAAGGGAGAGTTGCAAAAACCGGATTCGTCAGCTGGTTCCATAGTCATCCAATTTAAAATAAACCAATTTATTTTTATCACCGCTTGCACTAAGAAACTAACTACTGCAGCACTACTTCATTAAGTGGTCCTGCAGTAGTCCAGAAAAATATATTTTACTTGTCAACCGCGAATTTTATTGGAGATACACGAGTAGCAAAAATGAAAGTAAACATGCGTAGAATTACTTGAAGTACAAACGTGTTTCCAAACACTACCTGTTTGCAAAGGTGAACATTTATATTATCAAGTACTGCTTAAATATCTTGTTTCTCACACGACAGATCTGTTTCTGGAAATGATTCCTACGGATAAAATATACGACTGCGCAAAGCCGTCGGATAGTGTAAACACAGCAGACTAAGATTATGTCTCGCCTAATGCCATGGTTGCTAGGCAACGCAATCGGAAATGGCGTCGACTTCTACAGCGTAGAGACTATAATGCTTATATGCACTAAAACGGAAATTTCGCTTTCTCATTTGGGAACAATTTGGATCCCACAAAAATGTGTATACTCGACCCCCAGTTAGTTGCTCATTGGTAAGGACAAGAATATTTTGCGTTTCACACGCTCTGTAGGTTAGACTTCACTGTCCTATTTATAGGATGTGGGGAAATTTTTGCGTATTCATTTTTGGACAAGCTAGGCCAATAATATACGTGCAGTTCTGTTTGAGATTGTGCAGCAGTTTATTCGATACGCCCAGGTGAACTCGTAGCCAACAGACCTGCAGGGAAACAATCAGCGAATCCCGTGCCACCTCGTCTCAGGTAAAACTGGCTACAAACTGGAGCAGCAGCTAATTAAGGCTCTAAAATACGCAGAACCTTGGAGTGTAACCCACAGGTAGTTTAAAACGCGAAAATTTCTTGTGCTCACCTCTATACTAACGAGCCTCTGCTTTCTGTCCACTATCTTTACCACAGTGAGTATCCAGTTTTACTCTAGTCCACGCCGAGAAAAAGGATTTGTTGAATACAGCGTTTGTTTGGCGCAACCTAATTATTATTTTTTTGTAAAAGGGCAATTAAATATTTTGTGGCTGAAACTTAATATATTTTGCTATTCTTGTTCAGTTGCCCCAAACTTGTAAGATTGTGTCGGTGCAGCTATAGATTTTCACGGCTCTACGTACCTTAAACAGTTCATCAATCAAGTGAGAGTTTGGACCAGGTTTCGAATGCGGAACTTCAGCAATAGGATGCTACGCCTTAGCGAACTCAGATTAAGTGATTACTGCAGGAATGTTTATAAATATACATTGTTCTAATACAGGAGATGTGCGGAGATAAATATTTACACTTTTTACAGATTTAATTATTGTTTTCCGTTTACCAGTGTTGCCACTTTTTCCACTGGAGAATTTCCTAACATTTATCTTGTTTCCAGACAAAAATAATCTTTTTTTTTCTCCCTGATCTGTTTCTAGTTGTTTTTCTGTAAGGATTGGGGCATTTGCATTATAACTAGAGGCCCGAGAATTTCGCGGATTTATTTATAGACACGTTGGAATTCACACACTTGTACGTTCATGTTACTTTTGTAATTGGTCGACGTGTTGTTTGACACCTCCTGGAGATAAATGAGCCAATAGCAAACATGCAATAAATTGTTCACCCAACCACCGCCTTTTACTACCACAACAATCAACCAATAAACAGTTGATACCTGTACGAGAGTATATAAAACTGTTAAGTCTAGACTGCAGGTAATTTAACTCGCGAATTTCTCGGGGATCTAATTATAACACACTTTTACACCAAAATAATACCCTGGTCTTACAAAATTGCTCAATCCACAATCATTAAAAAAATCTTTATATGATTCTGGCAGCGGTACATGATTGACAGAACTGCCAAGTATAGCATACATGTCACAGAACTCCCTGAAATTTAGATACCTTGTTTAAAATTCCCTGACATTTTCCTGATTTCCCTGAGAGTTTTCAAAATCCCTGACATTTTCTGGTTGTTTATAGGCCTATCATTATTAAGTTTCAGTAAATATACTAACAAACACTGTAACTATCCCAAATATTACCAAAATATTAAACAAATTCTTGAGCAGTAAATTTAAGCAAAGGAAATCAAATGACAATTAACTTATAACCAACCAAATAAATTTCAGTACTGGACCAAACTGATTTTGTTGCCTCCACAATTTCTGTAATAACAAACGTATCAGGCATTTCCAGCGAAAAAAAAAAACGCTTAGGCTATTCATTTAAAAAAAAGCACTTGTTTGTCTTTGTACCGATGTTATAATACTTGCGGTAGCGAAACCGATAAGTTGAATGCACTTGTAAAATATGTCTGTGTACTAAATATATACAGGTTGTATTCAAACACCCAAATAAGAGTTCGGCTCGACAAATTATTTTAAAATGATTTATTTGGATCAAGGAAACAGATACAAGTTTTCGGAGTAAGATCAGATAAGTTGAGTGAACAAAATACTGGGACGGAATAGCCCAGAGCATGCCCTTTGTATAGAGGTCCTAACGTACGTGTTGAGAAACGGCACCAAGCTAGACTCTACATTCCTCTACATTCTCGAGCAGAAGTCACTTCTTCATTGGCTGCTGCAGCAGACAGAACTGACCTGCTCGACCCCGGCCACAAGGAATGAAGCTACCAGAGTGCTGAGTGTTTACTGTTGGTGCTGAGTCGTGCAGGGCGTGCAGCATGACCGGAGGTCCAGTGGAATACAGGAAACTAGCATAGACTTGTATGCCGTCTAATTTGGTACTGAATTTTAGCGCTAAATCACAGGGTCCCCACATAATTACCTCTTTTGCAATAGTATTACTAAAGTCTAGCTTTCGCTCAAATAAATTTGCGAAATTTTCTGGTCTCCGGTTATTGGAACACATGTTTCACAAGCACAAGATGGTTTTGAACTAATCTGAAAACACTAACGAGTGACTGGTTCGAACACGTCCAATTAAGGAATAGGGGCAATAGGGTCTTAACGTTTCCAGAACGTCAATAAGTAGAAACCTGCAAAATTCGCGCCAGTTCTCCATTGGCTGTTGCATAGATGAGAAGTAACTAATTTTTTTGACTGACTGTACTGCACGTTATTGGACTACATAATTGTGAAGTGTTCATTTACTGGCGTAGAATCACCCAGGGCGTGTCAAATCAAGTATGGTTCAATGATAAAACTTATTTGGAACGGTACATGTGTGTGTGGAGTTTAACGTGTTCTCAAATAACAACGCGAATTTTGCATGTCTCTATCAGTAAGCAAATATCGCCCATTCGAATATATACACGATGATGAAATTAATCATACTGTCCTGTGATAATACGAATGTTTCAGTACCTTAACGGGCCGCGGTGGTGCAGTGGTTAGAATATTCGGCGTACACAAAGGCAAACCGTTTTCGATTCCTGGTTGGGTCACCCCCGGATTTCCGCGACTGTGGTAATATGCACCGGACTATGCCGCTGGTCGGCGGGTTTTCTCGGATATCTCCTTGTTCCCCCACCCATGCATTCCGGCGGTGCTCCATACTCATCTCTCTTCGCCCTCATCGGCTCTCAAGACCTCGATGTTAAGAGCCGTCCAAATTTCTCCACGCCAGTATCTTATAAATGCATTTCTGGACAGGGGCACATTAGAGCGGAGGTAAAAACCAACGGAAAACGTGCTTTCGAAGTGTGATATGTAGAGACCTGCAAAATTCGTGTTATTATTTGGCATCAGGTTAAACTCCACAGTGCTGTATATGCTCGAGCCGACATCGTTTCTCCATTGGCTGCTGTATAGATGCGAAGTCACGCCCTGTCCGACTGAACTGCGCGTGATTGGACTACACAATTGTGAAGTGTTCGTTTATTGGCTAAGCTACCCAGGGCGTGTCAAATAAAGTATTGTCGAATGACAAACTTATTGTAAAGGTATATGTGTTTGAAGTTTAACGTGCCCGTAAATAATAACGCCAATGTTTCATGTCTCTAGTAATATGTGAGATGCCTATCTTCGGGGAAGTATTTTGGCCGCAAAATAAAAATGCAATATGCATTGGCAGTTTTGGCATTATTATGTTTGCTATATAGACAAATGTGTTTGTTGGGCTTTTCGTAAAACCTACATTTAAAGTATATTTTGTTTTAGAGTAATTAAACTTACATGTTTGCCACTAACATAAAATGATATGAAAACTAAAATATCACTGCATCATTAGAAATCGAACTAAAAATGTGGCCACCCTATTGAATAAGGTTTGCAAAGTTTTGAAGATTGAATCAACAAGTTTAATTTTCGGAAGCATTAGCTCGAGAAAAATGCGATTATCAAAAGATCGGTTATCCTCAGAAGTTAAAGTTATTAAAGAGCAGTCTAGCAAACTTGATAAATAACAAAATACCTGGGAAAATATGAAAACGTATCACTTAAAATTGTCACTATATACGGGCCGTTAGGTTTCCAGTAAACCACCTTCTGTTTCTAACTGATTACGTAAGCAAAACAGTGCAGAGTAATTTACAGAACCATACAAAAGTCCGTTGCGTAGTAATATTCTGCATCACTTCGCGTCTGGTAATTTGTAGCCCGCAGCATTTCGAGTTCACAGCTCTGCTCCTTCACAGCTCTTGGTCGTTACCAAAATTACAAAGCTATCAAATTACCCAGACATCGCAGCAACTTCGTCGAACAACATCACTTAGCCAGAACGTTCCCCCCCCTCCCCCCCTCGAACCTCTACTGAAATAAGCAGCTCGGGAAGGCAGTATTTGAGAAAGATGATTAGGGATACACGAATTTCGTGAAAATATTTCCACTCATGCTAGATGTTAATACCCTACGAGAGCGTGCCAGCAGTTTCCTTTCTCTTATTGGTGGCGTGCGTCTGTGAGAAGCATTTTCTTAGTTGACTGGCCAATAAGAATTAAGTTACTCCGATACTGCACGTCTCTGATTCGGGGACAGACATCTAACACGCTTAACAAATAGATCACCCAATCACAAAAGCGGATCTGAGCTAAAGTGTTTGGAAATACAACAGATCGTGAAATCTTTTCGCTAAATTCGTGTGCCCCTAATAATAGTGAATCCCCAGACTAGTAGAGCGCTAAAATTAACTCCACTGTAATTTTTTATTTTTTTCTAATTTTTACTGAGAAATTGTATGTGGTTTTACAAATGCTTGTAACAGTACAAAGATTTCTCTTGTAAAACTACAAGGACCGTGTTTGTAGAAGAACTCAAGAAATGTTTGTACTATACCGACCCGTGTCCATGAGCTTCAGCAAAATGGTTAACACTCAACCAACAACGTAACACCAGATATAGCTGTTTGTGTAGAAAGCATCGGTGATGTAAAGTGTAGTTGGGTGTAAGAAGAAACGAATGGCGAGTTTGAATAACGTAAAACACTCAAAGAACTCAAACAATCATACTAAAACGACAATTCCGGTCAAACGTGGCCGTATTGATAATTAACTGTTAATGTTTACTAGCTACACGGAACTCTTAAAATGAAACACAGTACCAGCAAATGTTTCCTTCTTAATCAAAGAACTTCATTAACATTTAATAAGTAAATTGACTATATTTAATATAAAATTAATCACTAAGTCCGTAAGTCGCGTTGATCTAGGCTGTAGTCCTCGTTCTGGCAAAGGGTATTTTTTTTTATAAATTATAATTTGAAATATATTTTTTAATGGTAATCTCTTTTATTAATTCATTACATTTGTTTTCTAGAAGAAAAAAAATTGTTTTATGTATGTACACTTTTCAATACTGTAATATTTAATACAAGGCTACCATTTGTAATATTACAAACATATGTTGTGCAGGCTTTACAAGGAAAATGTTTGTAGTTATACAAAGAAAATTCGTGCAACTGGGGTTCCAAGGATTTTCTTGTAAAAGTACAAACATATGTTGTGCAGGCTTTACGAGGAAAATGTTTGTAGTTATACAAAGAAAATTCGTGCAACTGGGGTTCCAAGGATTTTCTTGTAATATTACAAACATATGTTGTGCAGGCTTTACAAGGAAAATGTTTGTAGTTATACAAAGAAAATTCGTGCAACTGGGGTTCCAAGGATTTTCTTGTAAAAGTACAAACATATGTTGTGCAGGCTTTACGAGGAAAATGTTTGTAGTTATACAAAGAAAATTCGTGCAACTGGGGTTCCAAGGATTTTCTTGTAAAAGTACAAACATATGTTGTGCAGGCTTTACAAGGAAAATGTTTGTAGTTATACAAAGAAAATTCGTGCAACTGGGGTTCCAAGGATTTTCTTGTAAAAGTACAAACATTTTTTTTTTTCAGGGTGTAGCAGAATAAAAATTACCGAAACAGTAAAATTTGTTCGTGTGAGATTCGTGAACGAATTGCTCCCGTGAATCGACCGTTCGACTTCGATTTGATTAGTCGTCGCATTCAACACTTTGCCCTGGGCGACCGGTTGTGAACGGAAACACATGGCATGCGCCCAGTAGAGACGGTAACGATGGAGGGAGAGTAGTTCGTTGTTTTAACGTTAACTTAAAAAGTGTTACTTAAGCGTTGGTAAATATATCCTACCCGCAGACAAGCAGTTAATCCTCGGCGGTTCGCCGGGTGTCCGTGCGAGCGTGCATTCTCTATTTTACTGGGCCCGTCAGGATTAAGTTGCCCCGGCACGCAGCTTTCGTGATTGGTTGACAGATACCTCAGATGTGATAGGGTTCAAGTAATCCAAAAAACGAAATAGTTTCTGAAATAATGTGTTTCCCGGTACGTCTAGCCGTGGAATGTTTTCGCCAAAAAACAGGCGGCCCTGCATACAAGTGTAAGAGTAAACGAATTTGTGAAATATCAACTTTTTCATTTAATTTCACAGTTTCGCTTCACCGTTGCATGAATAAAGTGATCAGGCGCCAGGAAATGTTAATTTCACACATGGTGCAAGATGGCGACGGTGGTGAAGTCCTCAGACCACTCCCAACGGGATCGTCCCCGGATTTTCGCAAGTGGGAATCGCGCCGGACAATGCCGCTCGTAGGCGCGTTTTCATGGGCATCTCCTTTCCCCCCCCCCCTGCCCCTGCATTCCGGCGCTGCTCCATTCTAACCTCATTTCGCCCGCGTTGGCTCTCAAGACCTCGTAGTTGATAGCCGCTTAAATCTCTCAACTCAACTGAAGGCTGCTCACAATCAAGTGAGTACTTAAGAAATGAACCTTATAAAAAAGGCACTACCTCTGCATGCGTGTATTTTAATAGGCGCACTGAGTGACATTCGCCCAGTAAAGTTGGTAACGATGGGTAGAAAGTAGTTCCATATCTAAACGTCGAATAAAAAGTGTTAGGTAACCATTTGTGGTAACTTAAAATTATTTATTTCGGTTTCTGATATTTTTTTAATGCATCGAAGTGTAAAAATGAGCACATTAGTAAATTATTTACCTTCCTAATAATTTCAGTTTCATTTGACCGACGTATGAATAAAGTGATGAGGCCCATGGCAATGTTAATTTTAAATAATTCGGGAAGATACACAACGTGCATACAAGTAGCTCTTAAGCGGGGCTTTCAGAAGTGCTCATTAATAGTCTATAAACAACTCGAGAGGTCTGTGAGCTGTGAACTATCGTCACAGGCATGGGACGCCATAGTGCGTCATATTTAGACTTACCCCTCGAGTTAAACAAAGCGCGGGTTTGTGGTTTTAAAAACAATTACGTCCTGCCAGGGTTGAAGTGGAGGTAGGCACGTGATTGTCATACAAAGCCACAAACATAACCGCAGGTTAGACTTTGATTCGTTTTGGGCCGTCATTGTCGGAAACGAGATGCGCGATGTGCACACGTCAGAAATTTCGCGACCACTGTCAGTCATCGGTAGCATAAGGTTTTAAATAACCACTATTTATTCCTGTCACAGTTATCTTAGTATATTTTTGCAATGTGTATGCTGACGTAATATTTATTGGTTTTACTAATTATTTATTTGTGGCAGAAGTATTTTATTTACTCCAACTCTAATGTATGATATTAATTGCAAGTTGTTTTAACATCATCAAACTTATTTTCATGTAATCGTATTTGTAAGTCTTTCTGTTTTCAGTCTCAAAGTTAATTTTATGTAGGCCGCTTTGCATGGAGGAATTTGTTGATTGGTTATTATAACGCAAGACATGGGCCTATTTGTAGGATATGATGTAGCCGTCTCGTCATTGGAGTGATGTTTAAGGGGACTATGTAGGTGCGCGTCCAAGGTCAAGATGCGAGGGAGCGATACGGGCGACACTAACACGCACGCCCAGCGCCTCATCGCTCCTACGCACAAGGCGTGCAGTGTTTCCGTCCTAACGCTTTACTGCGTAAACTAGATCTGTAACATCGGGGTTTTATTACACGCGATGAAAGTCCGCAGATCAAACTACCTTCGTGTAATCGCACTTTACTCTTACCGCTTAAAGAAAATGCACAGTCAAGCTTTAAAAATGCCATATTTGACCGCAATCACGAATTATTTTTCTCCATTAATACACTTAATATGATAAAAATAAAACGATACGGACACAGAAAATATCATTTTATCCTTTCTGGCAAAACTTGGTTTTTTGCAGAACTTTTGTTTAACGAGATACGCGTTTTCGCTCAAACAACGATTTCACAGCAAACGTTTTAGTGCATAGGACCCTTAAAGACGTCTCTTAAGTGTACAGTTTTTAAGGCTTTTAGCCATCTTAGTTTTTCCGCCAGGCAGGCGATGACCTACTTTAATTTGCTGGTATATCGGCCGGCTCCTGTAGAGGAACGCAGACTGCTACCAGGGCGAAGACGTTGAGGAGTTTGAACAGTAATATTTTACGTCCGCACGCTCTACCTACGCGGATTATTTTTAAAGCCAAGTGTCAGCCACCGCGATTGCGTGTGGTGTGGCAAAGACTCTAGTGGCGCACTTAGAGCTCGAAAGCCTAGGTGAGACTAAGGCCCACGACCAGCGGAACCGCCTGCCGAACATATCAAGAGATACCGCAGTAATCATGATCTATTTTAAGTTCGGTATGATGAACTTTCGACACAGAGACTACGTCTGCAAATTAATTAATTATTTTTCAGAAATGAAACTGGCTTACGCTACGCCATCTCGGATAGTCAGATATATTATTGTTGCTCGACCTACATACTTTTGGGACACCTGAAATGAGTTCTCATATTCTCCCAACTGAGTTGGTGTGAGAAAATTATTTATTACTTTAATTTACACATTTTAAAATAATTACAAGACATTAAAGAAACTAAATTACGTTTAAACTGCATATAATAAATACTAACGAGAGGACCACACTCATGGTTACGACCACACAAAGTAAAGAAAAGAGATGCTACATAATACTTGGTACTTGCACAGATATTCACTTAATTCAGGATGTTTCAACCAAAATTATTTTTCAATAAAATCATTTTTATTCCTACTCAAGTCTCTGTGGGTATTCTTTTGATCAGTGGCTAGTCGTAATTTTTATTTGACTACGGAGATTGTCTGTTGTACGTGTCCCGGAGCTACAGATAACGTAGGTAGGATACAGGTATATGGTAAGATTCTATCTGGTGTTTTTAGTGTCTCATACACTACACAGTATAATTGTGGCTTTGTCAGTTCTGGTAGTCAAATTTCCCTCAAACGTCTGTCATTGGTAGGGACGTAAATAATTCGCGTTATCATTCGGTGACAGGATAGACTCCACTGCCTTATAAACAATTGAGCACAGTTCGCGGTTTCATTGGCCGCTGCACTTTAATCAACGTCGCCTACCTTCAAAGACATTGGCCACTCCATCGCTGAACTAATGTTACTGGCTCAAGAGCTCTCCGAGGCGTGATAGACATATTCCCAGCCAGTGACTAAAGTCGGTCAAACGCACAGTAACTTGCAATTCAGCCTGTCCTTAAATAATAACACGAATTTTGCAAGTCTCTAGTCATTGGTGAATCCAAAACATCAGATCGTCCTCCCACTGTATAGCGTTCCGTAAAACTAAGTACAGGAAAATTATGCGCTATAGTTAGGGTTTTTCGCGAAGAGATCCCACGACTAGTTGTACTGGAAAACACGTTAGTTCAAAAAGCAACTTCCGTAGTTGGATGATTTGGACTCTCCCGCGTCTGAGGTGTCTGCCAGCCAACCACGGATGTTCAGTGGTCGGAGTAACTTGATTCTGATAGGCCCGGTCAAATACAGAATGTATCCTCACACTGACGCCCGGCCAATAGCCAAAGGATACTTGCTCGCGTGCACATGGAAAGTTGATATATATCCTGCGCACGTGTCTTTTCGCAAAAAAACATGTAGTCCTAGTTATGTATAGTCTTTCACACTTTTTGATCAAACCCGTGGAAAATCACCCTATGTATGACGCGTCCGTTTGCTTTATAAATATGCCGTGTATCGGAAGCGTTTTATACTTTTTCTAAATTTTAAATAAGAATTTTTTATACATATTATCTAAAAAATATAATATTTCATTTAGAATTAATATATATATATATATATATATATATATATAAACAGAAATAAAATATGTGTGTTGTCAATGCCTATAATAAGAAATAGTTCTCATGCAAAACATATTTATAATTCATTGCTCACAAATACTCTTAAGTATAGTTTTTTTAGACTTGGTTAACATTTGTTTGCACGAGGCGGGGGAATAGTGTGAAAGTAGAACTTCAGAAGGGTTTCAAGAAAGTTTGAATAATCCATGAGTGGACGCTATTTAAGCCGCTAACTGCAGTTGCACGCGCTGGCAAAATGGTGTAGTGTCCACTCATAGATACTTCCAACTTTCTCGAAACCCTGCTAAAGTTTTCCTTCCAATGTTAAACCGAGTGTTAAAAAAAAAAAAAAAAAAAAAAAAAACTAGACTAAAGAGACAGCTCATCGTATTTGTGAACAAGGAATTATAAATATATTTTGCATGAGAACTATTTCTTACTAATACACAATAGGTAAATACAATCACAATCAGACGAAATGGCGTCGCAGTTCTTTTGATTTGGGTGTACACATTCTCTGATTGGCTAGGAACGGGCTACTGTGTCTGGTTGGCTACTGCGTGCCACGAAAATTTCCCTATTGGCCGGACTGCCGGATGGCGAGTATGATTACCAGACGCTGATTGGCAAGCGACGCTCCGACATCTTGGTGGCTAGTGACGTAATGTTGCTGGTGTTTGCGGCTATAGGCTACGGTAAATGTGACTGTTTCGCATGGGTATTCTTAAGTAAAGGCTTTCAGAATAAAGTGAACACTTTTTTAATCAACCTTACAAAACATATACTGCCCCTGCCAGCACATATTTTAACGGGTGCCCTAAGTAACATCCGCCAATTTAAGTTCGCAATGATAGAGAGAAAATAGTTCCATAACTTAATGTCGAATAAAAAGTGTTAGGTAACTATTTGTGATAACTTAAATTATTCATTTCGCTTTCTGTTTTCTTTAAATGCATCGAAGTGTAAAAATAATCAGTTCCGTAAAATATTTCAAATTTTCTTAAAATTCAAAAGTTTCACCCGATCGACACATGATTAAAGTGACGAGGTCCATGATAATGATAATTTTTCATAATTCGGTGGAATACACAACGTGCATACCAGAAAATATTAAGCAGGTCTTTCAAAAGTGCTCATCTTACCTTGAACAGCTTATATTACTAAGTAATCTACACGCCAGATATTCTACCTGTCAAATCACTGGATTTCACTTTGGGAGAGGCAGAATTATTACTGGCCCAGTCAACTGGAGAAGAGAACCCTGCCATTAAATACATACAGCTAGTCAGGACAGGAAAATTTCTCGTTTTTGAATGACCTTTGTATCTATGTATCATGGTCCTATGTATTTTCAAGACTCAGTTTTCTGGTCAGTGGCTACTGCACCAGTGTGTATCCAGTTTGACTTTAGACCAGGTAGCACGGTATTCAGTGCTTGTTCTCTTAAAGGTCTGTTATTGGCTCAGAGTTCACCAGGGCGTGTCTCATAAACTGCGTTCTAATTCTAAAC